>CM035418.1:121526444-121833944 GCA_020310875.1 Ceratopteris richardii
CAGATGGTGTAATGCAAGTGCCTACTGACCTTGATGCTTGGAAGCACATAGATAGTAAGTGGCCAGAGTTTGCTAGTGAGCTTCGGTCCGTACGTCTAGGCCTAACTATGGATGGAGTAAATCCATTTGGTTTATGCAGCTCTTCATGGAGCACATGGCATGTATGTTTGGTCAATTATAAACATCCCACCATGGCTGGCCATAAACAAGGGTCATTTATTATTAGCTCTTATTGTATCAGGTAAGTATAAGTTAAAAAACATGGATGTATATCTTGCACCACTTGTGGAAGAACTACGTATTTTATGGGATGGGATTACTGTGCGTGACATGTCTCAATCTATAGGAAGACGAGATGTGCGAGTGAAAGGCATACTTATGTGGAAGATGCATGATTGGCCTGGTTATGGTGAATGTTCAGGTTTATCAAGTTCCGGTTACCATGCTTGTCCTTTATGTAGACCACGACTCGAAGCACGCTATTCCAAAGAACTTCATAAAACTGTCTATGAAGGACACCATAGATATTTGCCTGATGCACATGTTTTACGTGAAGGACAAATTGGTCCACAAGCGTAACGCTAAATGAAAGCTAGCGATTGTAAACAACTGTGGGATTTAGAAACTCCAATCGCTGGCATGAAACAGTTGTCCATTTCTCATGAATTCCCTTATTGGAGTGAATTATTGATCAATCATTTAGTAGACCCAATGCATAATTTTAAGAATATGGGAGAGATTCTTTGGAAGACTTTGATCGAAAAGAAAGAAGGCAAAGCACAAAGGGAGGACTTAGAAGAGCAAGGTTGTATGCAAGATTTGTGGGCAATTACTAAGTCCAACGGAACGGTATCATTACCAAGAGCTCCTTGGGTGCTTCGCAGGATGGAAGAGCAACAAGTGAAGAAAACAATTTTAGAGTTTCGGGCACCTACTAGATGCATGAGGTGTCTAAAGACTACTTTCACATGAAACGACGAACTTGGAGGGCTCAAGTCTCATGATTGGCACAAGTTTTTATAGTTTGTGCTCCCTGTAGCCTTAAAACATTGTCTTTTGGAGGATGTACAAAGAACCATTTATAAAATGAGTTCTTTGGTATGGTGGATCTCTTCTAAAGAGATCAATAGAGATAGCATAGAGAGTGTGAAACTCAATGCTATTGAGGCTAATTGTTTATGGCCGTTACATCACAATATTGGATCGCTTGTGGTAGCACTACCCCCAGCCTCACTCCTGCCGATCTCACTCTTGCTAGCCTCACTCCTGTCAGTATCACTCTTGCCAGTGTCACTCCTACTGATGTCACTCCCGCGGGTGGTGCCACTCCCACCGGAGGTATGTCTCCTAGCTTTATGACTCCACCACAACCAGCTTTTCAGCCATCTCCTACTGGCTCTAGTAGTAGACATCTACGTTCGACACCTCAACGTGATAGCGGTGCTGGCCTGTCTCCTAGCTCTAAGTCACGCTCTGGAGTAAGAGGTTCTAGGAGTGGATCTATAGGTAGGTCTGGAGAAGGTGACTGTTGTGGACGTAGTGCAATGGATGTTGTGTGGCCTACTTCTACTCATAGGACGAGTATCTCAAATGTAGGTACTCCATGTGGTACACCACGTGGAACACCAGATACACCTTGGGGTGCTCATGACCATGATGACTCCAAGGTGTATAATATCTAAGATGGAGTTGTGGTGATGGATGCGATCGGAAAAGCAATGTGTGCACGTATACAACAGCTTTGCTCCATATTGTTTGGACATTGGATGATGTTGAAATGGAGTGAACAAGATAAAGATTGGAAGAATTATATCATAGAGACAATTTATCAGGAGTTTCAACCAGTCGATGGGCAGCCTCTTCTCAGTTCAGAGTGGATTCTGCACACTGCACGTGAAGTTATGTCCCATCGACGATCCGAGCCTCATGATGCTTTCAGAGCAGGCTTACCAAAGCCTATATGGTTAGATGTTGAGGAGTGAGATATGATTTGCGATGAGCAGCAGTAGATTCCTGATCGATATTGCCAACAGCGAGATGCCGAAGCCACCCATTTAGATATAGTTGGACCATCACATTTAAGTAGTGGTGGATATAACACGATGCGTCATGAGTTGTAAATACCATTTGGTTTATTGAATTTGTTTGTGTTAAGCTTCTCATGTATGTTCCTCTAATGTTTTGTATATTTGTTGCAGGAGCTGGCAATGGGTTGTCCTCCAACACGAATGAAGGAGGCTTATGGATATCATCATGGATTGACTACACTATTGGAGGACTTGGAGGGACGCGGTGCGGCCGTTTCACGGGAGCATTTGCGATGAGATGATGAATTTGTAAACTTGTTTTTATTTGTTGTTTGTAAATTTCAAGTGAATTTATCTCATTTCATTAATGTTCTTTGTTGTAGGACTATTTATGTGGAACGTTCTTTGCATGTGTATGGAGGTGGTACACCAAAATGTTTTATTTTATTTTTATATGGCAATGCAATTCTTTGCCACATTTTCTAAAAGCATCATATATGACAGTGGTTTGCCACACTCTTGTACATGCTTCATTTATGAAATATATAACTCTTTTTGTACATGGTTCATGGTTCACAGTTCATTCTGATTATCTCTTTTGTGTCCAATAATATTTTGTTTTATGAAATCAGATTTTGGTTAACATTAGAGTACACACCACATGTAGTCGGTTTTTTTTGGGTAGAGTGTATTTTTTTTTGCTAAGTAACATCATTGTAATGTTGTTGTAGCAAATGACAACACACTCTACCCAAAAACATTTTTGCTGATATGGTCCTTGGTCGATGATACTCCCAGTAATGCCATCAGAATAAGCATCGGTGTTGGCAGTAGCCAAAGGCATAGACGACGAGGAAGTATGTGAAGGTAGAGTACAATGAAGTAGTGGGGAGCCAAACAAATTAGTTTTCAAACAAATATGTTTTATAAATACTTTTCAAAATTCCCAACAGTGATATTCATCACTCTTGTACCATATGTAACATAGAAAAAACCATTTTGTAATTAGTGTTGAAAATCAAGTCTCAATCATGCAAAAAGGCTCAACCACGAGTTCTGCAAGTGGAACAATAAAAAAGGAGGACCCAAAGTCATGGAATAAAGTTAGAAGCTCCACCAAATTGAATCAAATTCAAATCTCATCAAATCAGCCACCAAAAAGTGCACCTAAACTGATTGATGGGTGGTTAGCTAGATTGTAGGAAAAGTAAAAGTCTATATAAGCATAATCCCAAATTTGATTCTTGAGTTGTATGCATACCACGAGTTTCCCACTTAGTATAGTGAAGTCATAAACTCCAGCAAGAAGCCCCCTTGCTTTCTTACCTCATTTTCTCATGATTTTGCTCCGCTCTATCCAGAGGTGTAGTTAGGCTTTTCCAAATCTAATTGTACCAAATTGTAGAGCATTGTTTGCTCTCTCATTGTACTCATTTTCATTGATTTCAAGCTTCATTTGGTCTCTCATATTGTGCCATGAAGTTTGCCAAAGTTTCAAGTTATTTGGCTGAGTGAGATGTGAGAAATTGCCAACTTTGTGAAGATATATCTCTCCACATAGGCAGAGAATGTTGTAAACAAGTATCCTGTTTTGATGAGGGTGGGTCTCCCAGCTAGAATATCCATTTGAAATCATTTGAAGCTTGTTGGGTATCTCTTATAGTCTAATAGAATTCTAGAAAATTTCATTTTTAGTCTCTGTACTCGTGCAGAGAACAGTTCAGAACAATGAGCATATATCATTGCTTATGGACCTAGTGGAGGGTAGCCATCTTCTATTTTTGCATTGGGGTATTAGAATCATTTTGGAGGATTGGAGACATCACCCGCATCATATTGAAGACTTGAAAGGATCAAGACAACTCGCAGAAGCACAAGGAGGACTCATCAAAGTAAGAGGACATCAAAAGCGGGCTACGTCCATCAAGATCTCAACTAGTCAAAGGTTAGAAAGGGAGAAGCTATCAAAAGGTAATATCCATAGCTTCTAAAGAATACAAAACTTGACGAGAAGCTAGAGGATCATTTTAGACCTCAGTATTACTGAGTATAATGCACAAATAGAGAAGTTAGATAAAGGAAATTATCAACCATGGAAATTTAGAGTTAGCAACTACCTTATGGGCAAAGGATTGTGGGGATTAGTGAGCGTCACAGAGCCAATGCCTCATGTACATGATCCACCACTTGAAGGGCAAGTCAAAGCACTTAATGAATTGATAGAAAGGGATAGGAGAGTCATATTCATTCTATCTCAACACATAAGCAATAGCATGATAGGGCATATGTTAAAAATAAAGAAGTAAGCTCATATATATTTTTGCAAAAAGGATTTTCTTCAAGTAGAAGGAAAATACAAAAATGAAAAATAGAAGCATTTACTTCAGCAAGTAGTGGAGGCCAAAAGAGAATCATTCAAAAGAGAATCAAATCCAAAATCTGAACTGTAAGAGGAGTGGCTGTCCAAAGTAGTGGAGAAATGATGGAGAAGAGCTCTCAAACTCATCATGAGAGTTTTTGGTCACTTGGCTATAAAAGAAGCAAGGGAGGACACTCAAGTATAGAGGAAGAAGGCATGGAAGCCCCCTTGTAGCTACTTCATTTGTTTTGAGTCATTTCGTTCAGTTCACTCTCATAGAGTATGTCCAGCCGCACACCCATTTTTGGGTAGTCTACTTGTGAGAGCCATATCTCTCAACATATGTATCCAATTTTAGCGTTTAAACATTCGTTGGAAAGATTATCTTGAGTACTTCCTCTATCTAAAACAGTTTTATGAAATTCTTTATGGTCTATGAGTTATTCAGGTGTTAGTGAAGTACAGTTTTCAGCCTAACTGAGTGGATAGGTAGTCTGTTTTGAATCAAATAGTTGCCAACTCAAATCTACTCTAAATTGAGTGTTTGATATCTCATTTGAAAGCTCTAGGTGTCTAGTTTGAGTGACCAAAGTTTCAAGTTCATTGGATATTTCAGTTGGTACTAGTTTTCATTTGAAAGTTCTAATGTTGGCAAGAGTCTTGATCCTGAGAAGGTCTTCTACACTTTCCACTGCGATTAGGAGAAAAATTCTCCAACATTTGGTATCAGAGACTTGGAGTTTGAAGAGGCAAAGCATTGGAACTGAACTGAAGCAAAGGGAAAGCTACAAATCAAGGGGGAGCTTTGTGAATTCAAGAGAGAGCGCCACAACATACTTGAGGTAAACTTCAATCTTGGAAGTTTTCAATGGCTGATTTAGGACAACAAGTTGAGAAGTTAGACAAAGAAATTTTTCAGTCTTGGCGGTATAGAATGATAAATTACCTTAAAGGTAAAGGTTTATGGAGTTTAGTTAGTGGAGACGATCCACAACCGGTAGACCTTGAAGATCCCAACATTACTCCGGCACAAAGGAGACAATTTGCTGATTGGGAAGAGAGGAATCGAAGGGTGATGTTCCTCATCTCACAAGTTATTTCTAACACTATGATTGGTCATGTGCAAAGCTTAGAAACAGCCAAAGAAGTTTGGGAAGCATTGGAGAAGGTGTATGCTACCTCAATAAGGTCTCAGAGGATGCAACTCAAGAACGAGCTCAACAACATGAAGAAAAGCTCAAACCAAAGCATTAGTGAGTATAAATTGAGGATTAAGGAGCTTCGAGATCAGGTAGCATCAGTTGGATGCAAGATAGAAGAGGAAGACATCGTCCAAATAGCCCTCAATGGCTTGAGGAGTGAAGAAAAGTGGAAGCCCCTCATCACAAACATCCTTTATAGAGATCCTCTACCAACATTCGATGAGATTATACCAAATCTTGTGGCTGAAGAGGTTGCTCAACAAGGAGAAGGCAACAAAGGTAAGGACAACCATAGTCAAATGTTATATGCAGGAAGAGGTAGAGGAAGGAACTCAAGAGGAGGCTTGAGAGGAAGAGGAAGAAGCTACAACAATACAAATTTCAGCCAACACAACTCGGACGACAACAAGGACAACTCAAATGACAACACACATGGAAGAGGTCGAGGAAGAAATAGAGGAAGAGGTCGAGGTTCATACAATCCTCATAAAGGTATAACATGTTATCATTGTGGTAAACTAGGACATTATGCAAATGATTGTTGGCAAAAGAATGGAAGGCTGAATGGAGGCAACCAAAGGAGCCAAAATAACTATGCGAGTACATCAAGTGAAGGAGACAAGCAAACCATGCTTGCCATGAAGCATGACTACAACAACTGGAGAAGTGATGACAAAAAATGGTTCATAGATTCAAGTTGCAGCAACCATATGACATGCCAAGGAGATTTGTTCACAAAGCTACAAGCTCCAAGTGGAAAAGGATGTGTGGAGATCGGCGATGAAACTCAACACGCAATTGAGCATGTTGGAGATATCAAGCTTGGAGACAAGAAGGTATTGGGTGATGTTCTTCATGTTCCTACTATTGCAAAGACTTTGATTTCAGTAGGACAAATGGTAGAGAAAGGATATCATGTTATCTTCAGTGAAAAAGGCTGCTTTATAAAGAATCCAAAAGAAGGATTCAAGGTCATTGCTCAAGGAAGGAAAGAAGGAAGGATGTTCACTTTGGACATTCAACAACCGCATGGAAAGGTGATGTATATTCAGTTTGGAAACAAGAGGATAGCTGAAATCGATTTGTGGCACAAAAGGTTTCGACATATCAACATTCCCAAGCTCAAGGACATGAGCAACCATGAAGTGGTAAGAGGTCTTCCAAGATTCAATGATGCCGGACTACATGAGTTTTGTGAAGCATGCCAACTAGGAAAGCAAACTCGACAACCATTCAAGAAAAGCAACTATCTGGCAAGGAATGTCCTCGACTTGATACACACGGATGTATGGGGACCATCACAACAACCATCAATGGCTGGTAATAGATATTTTGTCACTTTTATTGATGATCATTCAAGGAAAGTATGGATGTTTTGCATAAAACAAAAATCAGATGTGTTCTCCATGTTCAAGAGATTTAAAGCACAGGTAGAAAAGGAAACAGGACGCTACATAAAGACCTTGAGGTCCGATGGAGGAGGAGAATATTTCTCCAAAGAATTTTCAGATTTTCTTTATGAAAATGGAATCAAGAGACAATTTACATGTAGGTACACACCTCAACAAAATGGAATAGCTGAAAGGAAAAATCGACATATCACAGAAGTTGCAAGATGCATGCTCAACGAGATGAAGATGCCACTAAACTATTGGGCTGAAGCAACTAGTACGGCCGTTTATTTGATGAACAAGTGCACAACAGCTAGAGTGCATAATCTAACTCCCGAGGAGGTTTATTCCAGTAAGAAGCCTGACCTTACACATCTCAAAGTTTTTGGATGTGTGTGTTATGTTCACATCTCTCAAGAACTAAGGACAAAGATGGAGGCAAAGTCCGAAAAATGTATTTTTATTGGATATTCATCGGAGCAAAAGGGATATATGTGCTACAATCAGGTGACAAAGGAGCTACGAGTCTCACGAGATGTGGTATTTGATGAGCTAAGACCATGGTTTGGAGACAAAGGGAAAGAGAAGATTCTTGAAGAAGATTGCGAAGATGATGAAGGTGCTGTCCAAGAAGAATTTCAGCAAACAAGCACTCAAATGTCAGGTCCAAAAGCTTCTACATCACTTGGAGAAAGCTCAACATGGAAGGAGAGGCTAAGGAGTCATTCCTCATCACCAACATCAGCTTAGGAAAGACCTAAAGCCGAAAGTGCTACCCAAAATAGTGATTCAAATGCAAGTGAAGAAGAGTATGAAGAGGTGATCACACCGAAGGTAAAGTTGAACCGGTTGAAGAAGCAATGTTCAAAAGGAAATGAAAGGAGGTCTTCAAGAGCAAGGTATCCAATTGAAAGGCTGAGCTATGATAGTTTTATTGCAAAGCATTTTGCATATATGACACAGGTGCTCAAAGACAAAGAACCTGATGCATATGAAGAAGCATGTACACAAAAAGAATGGCAAGAAGCTATGCAAGAAGAGATGAAAGCTCTCAAGGACAATCACACATGGGAGCTAGTTCCAAAGGCTGAAGGTATGAAGATTGTTCCAAATAAATGGGTGTTTAAAATAAAGAGAAATGCTGATGGCTCTCTAGCAAGGCATAAAGCTAGACTAGTAGCAAAAGGATTCAAGCAAACTCACGGCATCGATTATGAAGAGACTTTTAGCCCGGTTGCAAAGATGGGAACAATTAGAACCTTGATTGGAGTGAGTGCAGCAAGGAGATGGCCATTGTACCAACTTGACATAAAAAATGCTTTTCTCAATGGTGAACTTCAAGAAGAGGTATACATGAGTCAACCGATTGGATTTGAAGACAAAAAGCATCCAAATTTTGTTTGTAGATTGAAGAAAGCTTTGTATGGGCTGAAGCAAGCACCACGTGCTTGGAATCAAAGATTGGTCGAGTACCTCACAAGGTGTGGGTATAGTCCAAGTAATGCATATCCCTCTCTCTACATGAAGAAAGAAGAAGGCAAGCAGGTATATATTTGCATATACGTTGATGATCTCATCATAACATGAAGTAATGTTACAGGAATACAAGAGATAAAAAGGAAACTCGGTAAGGAGTTTAAAATTTCAGATCTTGGTGAGCTGAAATACTTTTTAGGCATTGAGATAGTCTATGGGAAAGATGGCATTTACTTAATGCAAAGAAAGTACCTATTGGATGTTCTTTTTAGATTTGGAATGAGTGAATGCAAACCACTCACTCAACCTATGGACACAAATGTGAAGCTATGCTCAAATGATGGAGAGAAGTTACATGATGTAACTACATACAGGAGTATTATAGGTTCATTGATCTATGCTATGATCACAAGACCAGATTTATGTTATATTGTTGGAGTTCTTTCTCAATTTATGCAAGCTCAACAAGTGAACATTTTCAGCCAAACGAGTGCTAAGATATGTGAAGCACACTGCCAATCATGCATTGTTTTATAGATATGATGAAGAATTGCAGGTAAAGGGCTTCACTGATGCTGATTGGGCTGGTTCCAAGGAGGATAGAAGATCCACTTCAGGTTATGTGTTCATGATAGGTAGCAAACCTATCACATGGAGCTCAAAGAAGCAACCTACTGTTGCACTATCATCTACAGAAGCTGAATATAGAGGTTTAGCCTTTGCAACTTGTGAAGCTATGTGGATTAAGAAGCTCTTGGCTGATCTTGATGTGTAGGTGGAGACCATTCCAATTTATGGTGACAACATATCAAGCATTCACTTGACAAACAATCCAATGTTTCATGCACGAAGCAAGCACATAGAAGTGCATTATCATCATGTTCGAGAAAAAGTTTTGAGCAAGGATGTGGATATAAAGTTCATTGGAACTAATGACCAGGTTGCAGACATGCTTACAAAGTCCCTCGATGCTTCTAAGCTCAAGAGGTTCAAGGACGACATCAACTTCCAAGATATGGCTGAAGGTGCAAGCTCACATGTGAGCTTGAGGGGGAGTGTTAAAAATAAAGAAGTAAGCTCGTATATATTTTTGCAAAAAGGATTTTCTTCGAGTAGAAGAAAATACAAAAATGAAAAATAGAAGGATTTACTTCAGCAAGTAGTAGAGGCCAAAAGAGAATCATTCAAAAGAGAATCAAATCCAAAATCTGAACTGTAAGAGGAGTGGTTGTCCAAAGTAGTGGAGAAATGATGGAGAAGAGCTCTCAAACTCATCATGAGATTTTTTGGTCACTTGGCTATAAAAGAAACAAGGGAGGACACTCAAGTGTAGAGGAAGAAGGCATGGAAGCCCCCTTGTAGCTACTTCATTTTTTTTGAGTCATTTCGTTCAGTTCACTCTCATAGAGTATGTCCAGCCGCACACCTATTTTTGGGTAGTCTACTTGTGAGATCCATATCTCTCAAGATATGTATCCAATTTTAGTGTTTAAACATTCGTTGGAAAGCTTATCTCAAGTACTTCCTGTATCTAAAATAGGTTTATAAAAATCTTTATGATCTGTGAGTTATTCAGGTTTTAGTGAAGTCCAGTTTTCAGCCTAACTGAGTGGATAGGTAGTCTGTTTTGAATCAAATAGTTGCCAACTCAAATCTACTCCAAATTGAGTGTTTAATATCTCATTTGAAAGCTCTAGGTGTTTAGTTTGAGTGATCAAAGTTTCAAGTTCATTAAATATTTCAGTTGGTACTAGTTTTCATTTGACGGTTCTGTTGTTGGCAAGAGTCTTGATCCTGAGAAGGTCTTCTACACTTTTCGTTGCGATTAGGAGAGAAATTCTCCAACAACATATACAAGAACTGGACACATCCAAGAAGGTTTGGGAGACCTTGGAGAGATTGTACTATTCATGAATCAAGGCAAGGAAGATTCAGCTCAAGAATGAGCTGAATAATCTTAGGAAATCACCAAGTACTAACATAAATGAGTACATTTTGAAGGTTAAGGAACTTGGAGATGCTTTAGGCTCAATTGGGAGCCCAATCAAAGACGATGATCTTTTTGCACACTCTCTCAATGGCTTGAGAGAGGATGAAAGGTGGAAAGCATTCACCACATCAATTCATGTGAGGGATTCCCTACCAGAATTTGATCAATTAGTCACATTGATGGTGACCGAGGAGATGAACCAAAGAGGTTCACAATCAAAGGGCAGCCAATCCCAAGTTTTCTATGCAAGTAGAGGCAAAGGCAAAAGAGGTGGACAAAAATCCCTAGGCAGAGGGAGAGGAAGGTCAAGCTCAAGCTCAAGCAACCAAGAAGGCTCCAACCAAAGCTATGGATCAAGAGGAAGAGGAAGGAGTAGAGGAAGAGGAGGAAGATCACATGGAAGAGAAGAATCCAATGGAGAATGCTACAATTGTGGAAAACCAAGCCATTATGCAAGAGATTGTTGGTCCAAAGGAGGAGGCAATCAAGGATACAAAAGGAACCAAGGTAAATATGCTAGTACTTCAACAAATTTAGAACATGAGAATTTGCTTATGATGTATGGTTCAAATGAAAGAGTCAATTCAGATTTTACATAGTACATTGATAGTGGTTGTAGCAACCATATGAGATGCAATAAAGATGTTTTCTTTAATTTACATTCACCGATCACTCAAGGACATGTAGAGATAGGGTATGATACGGAGCACAAGATTACACATGTGGGAGATGTTGCATTGAATGGATCTCAAAGCTCCAAGGTGTTGAAGGATGTGTTGCACGTGCCAACCATGACAAAGAACTTGGTTTCAGTAGGTCAAATGGTTGAAAGAGGTTATGAGGTGAGGTTCAATGAGCAAGGATTTTTTGTTGGAGACCCCATGCAGGACTACAAGCTCATAGCAAAAGGAAAGAAGCAAGGAAGAGTCTTCACCATGGAGGTAAAGCCATCAACCCCTCACACTATCTACTTGTCAATTGGAAATAAATAGATTGCAGAAAATCGACTTATAGCATAAAAGAATTGGGCACATAAACTTACAAAGGATGAAGGAAATGCAAAGGAAGGCCTTGGTGAGTGGTCTACCTGATCTTACATCTTAGAATATGCAACATTTGTGCCATGCTTGTCAATTAGGAAAACAAAGCAGATTGCCGTTCAAGAAGGGAGCACATGTGAGCAATGAAGTGTTGAATCTCATACACTTAGATGTATGGGGACCTACAAGGGAGCCATCCATTGGAGGCAATAGATATTTTGTCACATTTATAGATGATCATTCAAGGTTTGTTTGGATGTATTGCATGAAGTCAAAGTTAGAGGTGTTATCCCGTGGACCCCATGCCATCGCGATTGGCCCACTCCATTGCGACAACTCATCTGCCACGTGCCAAGATACACTTCAAAGTTGGACCATCACGATTGGCTCATGCCATCGCACATCGTGACCATCGTGATGGGCTCACACCATCCCGATGATTGCGTTGACTATTGACCATCGGGACGGGCTCATGCCATCGCGATTGTTCACTAGCCAGACCATTGCAACACTTCATTTAGACCATCACGAGGCCTCGCACCATCGGACCATTGTGATTGTAGCACGCCATAGCGACGGTTCACCTGAGTCATCGCAACCGTCCCATACCATCGCGATTATCCTAGACCATCACGATTGTTCACCCAAAATGGAAAAAATTAGGGTTTGATTTTTTGTGTCATTTTGAGGCTAATCTGAGAAAAGTTTTAGGTGATTAAACTTATTGGAGACCCCTTAGCTCATATTTGAAGAAAAACCTAGTTGTTTGTTTTTAACCCCGAGAACCTAAACGCTGATGTCTTTTTCATCCAAAGTCCAATTTTTGAGCTTTATAGCTCATTGGATAAGATAATTGGAGTTTGACCCATTGTTGGGACTAGAAAAGCAAGGGGGCTTAAAAATTTTGGACGAAGGAGAAAGGAACCTAAAAGGGTGTATATATTAAACTGCTTGAGCATCCATTTAAGAATTGGTCTAAACATTGGATTTTTACAGGTCTAGCAAGGGCAATCAAAGCAAGGCAGTGAAGAACATAAGGCTTGGGAAGTGCAACTACTTAGGCAATAGAGCAATCAAAGGAGCTGACTCGAGGTTGGAAGAATACTCAACCCCCTCAATCAATTATTAGCTTAGGCTAAATGGTAGCATTCTGGATTAAATTAGAACAACAATAGGAATGCATCCAGTTCAAGAGACTTAATTTTTCAGGTCCAAGACTAAGATAAAGGTGTGCGATACGAAAACCTAAAGGAAAGAATTTAAGTCTGACAAAACGAGAACTCAAAAAGACAGCGGAAAGTTGATCCCTGACGCATATAGTAAGATAAGACAAGAACTTAAAGGAATTTAAAAAGAACCAAGAAGTAAAGAACAAAGAACCATTGACGATCAGAGAAGTGTCAGAAAGTAAATTCATGAACCTTAGATCGGGCAAACATATAGGTAAGTCAGACCGATGAAGCCTTAGATCATCAGAAGCAAGTGTAGGATGTCACGAGGAAGGAGATAAGGAAGAGAGCACACACACACACTCTCACTCTCAAGGAGAAGCACACACACACATAGATTGAGGCAAGGAAGAATGATCTTCTTCTTCTTCTTCTATTACATAAAAGGAATGTACAAGAATGACCTAGAAACAAGAATACAACAAGTGCAATATATAAAGACCAGTACATAAGGAAAAACCTAATGTCCACGAATGAGTGAGCTTGCAATAAACAAATGTGCCATCACTCTCGATAGATAAATCTAATAAACCTCAATGAAGTATCCCTGACATATACCGGCATGACCACTATACATGTCCGAGAAGCAAAAAATTGGTACGTGTCATCCTGGATCATCACATGTTGAGCTTGATACCTCAACACTCCCCCTCAAGCTCAATGCCATATCCTGTAATCCAAGCATCTTTCGAAACTTCTTCAACTTCTCAACTCCAAGTGCTTTGGTGAAAATATCAGCAACATGTTCATCTGTTCTCACATAAACAAGATCAATATCACCTGCTAATACCTTCTCTCTGATGAAGTGATAATGTACCTCGATATGCTTTGTTCTAGCATGGAAAACAGGGTTCCGTGCTAACTGTATGTTGCTAAGATTATCACAATAGATAGTGATAGGCTTTTGCACTTCCACACCTAAATCTGCAAGTAACATCTCCAGCCATGATGCCTCACATGCTGCCATTGCAACACCTCTATACTCAGAATCTGTACTCGACAAAGCAACAGTGGGTTGCTTCTTGCTGCTCCATGTAATAGCTGCACCTCCAAGTGAGAAAAGAAAGCCACTAGTAGATCTTCTATCTGGAGTACTACCAGCCCAATCTGCATCAGTGTATCCATGAACCTGCAACTCCACACCAACTTCATAAAACAATGCATAATCCAAAGTAGCACTCACATAGCGTAGAGTGCGCCTCAGAGCATCCAAATGTGGCTTCCTGGGAACCTGCATAAACTGACTTTCAAGTCCAACTGTGTAGCTTAAATTAGGCCTTGTAATTGTAAGATATATAAGACTTCCCACAATTTTCTTGTACATAGTAGCATTTTCCAATGCTTCACCTGATGTAGTGTCCAATTTCAAATTCTGATCTAAAGGCATAGAATTGGCTTACAATCAGCCATACCATACTTTTACAACATATTCAAGGCATATTGCCTTTGCGACATCCATATACCTGTTTCTATATGTATAAATTCAATGCCAAAGAAATAGCGCAGCACACCAAGATCTTTCATGTCGAACTCCTACATAAGAAGTTTCTTTACCTCTTTGATGCTTTCTTCATTATCACAACCTAGAATCAGGTCATCAACATAAATAGCCACAATAGTGATGCCATCATCAGCCTTCCTTGCATATAGTGAGTGATATGCATCACACATAGAAAACTCAATGTTGGTTAAGTAATCAACAATCCTTGCATGCCATGCACGTGGAGCCTGCTTCCGCCCATACAAAGCCTTTTGCAACCTGCAAACATATTTTGGATGCTTTGAATCTTCATATCCTTGTGGCTGGTCCATATATACTTCTTCCTATAACTCACCATGTAGGAAAGCATTCTTCACATCCATCTGATGCAAAGTCCATCCTTTTGTTGTAGCTAATGCAACAAGTGTTCTGACAGTAGACATTTTAGCTACAGGGCTGAATGTTTCCTCATAATCAATGCCATATGTCTGTGCATAACCTTTAGCTACCAATCGTGCTTTATACCTGCTTATGCTACCATCAGCATTATGCTTTACCTTGTAAAACCATTTGCAGCCTATGGGTTTCTTTCCTTGTGGCAATGGAACCAGCTTCCATGTATCATTTCCATAAAGTGCAGCCATCTCCTCATCCATAGCTTTTTCCCAATCTGCATTACCAATTGAATCTTCAAAACAAGAAGGTTCAGCATCTTGTATTACCTTTGTCATGTACGCACAATGGCGAGCCATGTAACTATCATATGTCAATCGTTGCACTGAATTATGCATCCTCCCAGATCTTCTTGGTCCTGGGTCATTTTTTCTTGTATCATTTGCATATGCCCTTCTTACTCCTGGAGTCTTCACAAAGGGCAATCCAAGTTCCTCATCAAGACTCTTTTCTGAACCACTTGAATCTCCATCAACATCTTCAAAACCTACACCTGTTTTACTACCAACAGAAAGCTTTTCTATACCTTTCTTGGATGTATTTGATGAATTTGCTAGACTAAAATTTCCATGCAATCTTCCACTCCATGGATTTGAGTTGGAACTATTGCTTGGTGATGCATCCGGTCCACTCAAAACTTGAGATTCTGCACTTGATTTTTCAGCATTTTCTTTGTCACTTGGTTCAAGATTCAGTCCTTCTTTGTCATCTGCATAGAAGCTTGACATTTCATCAAATACCACATCTCTGCTCACCTTTACCTATCGTGTGAGTGGGTTATAACATTTATATACCTTTTGCTCAAGGGAGTATCCAATGAAGACACACTTTTCTGCTTTTGGATCAAGCTTCATCCTCAATTCATCTGGAACATGTACATATGCAATACAACCAAAAACTTTCAGATCTGATAAGTTTGGCTTTTTACCTATAAACTTCTCTTCAGGTGTAACTTGATGTACAATAGCAGTCGAAGTTCTGTTCATGATGTATAGAGTAGTATGCACAACTTCTGTCCAATAACAATGAGGCATATTCTTCTCAGCCATTAAGGCTCTTGCTATTTTTGCAATATGTCTATTTTGCGTTCAATAACACCATTCTGTTGTGGTGTGTACCTGCATGAAAACTGACGCCAAATTCCATGATTTTTTAGAAAACTGTTGAACTCATTTTACATGTATTCACCTCCTCCATCAGATCTTAATGTCTGAATGTACTTCCCTGTCTGCTTTTCCACCATAACTTTAAAATTCTGGAAGTGAGTAAACACCTCGCTCTTCTCTTTCATGAAATATACCCATACTTTGCGTGTATGGTCATCAATGAAAGTAACATAAAACTTGCAACCACCCTTAAATGTGGTCTTTGCTGGACCCCAAACATCTGTATGTACTACTTCTAGTATATTCTCACTAACATGCTTGTCATGTGGAAATGATGCTCTTGACTGTTTACCAAATTGACATGCTGCACATACCTTTTGCATTTCAGCAACTTTGAAATTTGGTAGTCCATGGACAATCTCCTTTGACTGCATCAGTTTCATCCTTTGCAAGTTTGCATGTCCGATCTGTTTGTGCCATATCTCTATATCTGCAATAACTCCTGCACCTTTTGCAAACATGGCTGCATTCATTTCAGGAATCTTCACATTTAAGGTGAACATCCTACCCACTTTGTTTCCTTTGGCAACTAATCGTCCATCCTGCTTGTACTCTTCTACATATAATCCATCAGAATTGAACCTGACTTGTAATCCCTGGTCAACCATTTGTCCAACTGAAACCAGATTCTTTGTTATATTTGGAAACATGCAACACATCAACAAGATGTTTTACCTTCCCATCCTCCATAGACAATGCTATGTTTCTTGTATGCTCAATGGGATGTGATGTATCATTACCTGTTTCAACATATCTAGGAACTGTCATTTTTTGCAAACTACTAAACCATTATGCATGACTGGTCATGTGATTTGAAGCACCTGAATCAACATACTAGACATTATCATTCGAATTTGAAACACCAATAGACATCGTATTCATCATGTGATGTTGAACCATAAAAAACTTCTCAGAATCATCTGCACTTGTGGATGCATAGTTGTTTTGCTGCCTTCTGTTATTTTGATTCTTCAACCTACAATCACGTTCAAAGTGTCCAAGTTTACCACAATTCCAACATCCTTTACTATCATTACCTGAATCATTTCTTTGGAAATTTTTGGGACCTCTTTGGCTCCCACTGCCTCGAAACTGTCCTCTTCCTCCTGCATGATTCTGTTGTTGACCTTGGTCTTGGTTACTGTTTCCTCTTCCACTTCCAAAACCTCTACCTCTCCCTCTTCCTCTACCAGAGTAGAATACCTGCTCAAAACTGGGCTTTCCTGGGGAGTTTGAATCCTCACCAAGATTCTTTTCTTCAATAATCAGCATAGATACCAAATTAGCAAAATTCGAAATATTTTCCATGGTCTGTATAGAAGTTCTGAACTACTTATATGTAGCTCCTAAACCATGAAGGCACACTCCCACCTTATCATCATCATCTACATTCACGCCAATAGATGCAAGTGGCTCAAATATGATTTTGATTTTTAGAGTGTAGTCACTTACCGACATGCTCTTTTTCTCCAATGTATGCAACTCGTTCTTGAGTTGCAATTTCCGTGCCTTTGTATTGGTCTCATACAAAGTGAACAAACTGTTCCAAGCCTCTTTTGGAGTCTTGGCATCCTGTATGTGTCCAATCATGCTATCCTGTATGCTAACAGATAGCCAATATATTACCTTTCATGCTCCTTGATTCCATTCCTCATATGCTCTTAACTGTTCTGCAGTTCAATTCCTTTCTGGTAATTGCGGAGCATTTTCATTCTCTCCTTCGATGTACTTCCAGTAGCTTTTTCCCATCAGGAAATTTGTCATTCTGAATCTCCAAGCATGGAAGTTGTTCTTGTCCAGCTTATCGCTCATAAGATGACTCATTCCATCTGCGTTTGCCATTTCTACAACAATTCACAACACCGCAACACAATACAAGCAGCACTTCTGCTTGAACACTGTCGCACTATGGTGTGACAGTTTGATATCAAAAAAACATAGTTTTTGTGTATCAACAGTACACGGAATCGCTTGAAATTGTGGATCTGGAATATATGAGTGTCGCCGAACACAACGCAAGTTACAATTTCTGAAACTGACTTGGTTTTTTTGTGGGCCCTACCTTGCAGGCTCGAAACAAAGGTCGAGATGGCTCCAAAAATATTTTGAGGTCTTCTACCTTCACCTCGATTTTCGTAGCAAATGGAGGCCGTTTGTGAAATCGTGTTTTCTTCACGCCTTGCTGCGTAGTCTTCACCGTCACCTTCTCCATGAGCTCTCTACAACCACGCTGGCTCTGATACCATGTCACGAGGAAGGATATAAGGAAGAGAGCTCACACACACACTCTCACTCTCAAGGAGAAGCACACACACACAGATTGAGGCAAGGAAGAATGATCTTCTTCTTCTTCTTCTATTACATAAAAGGAATGTACAAGAATGACCTAGAAACAAGAATACAACAAGTGCAATATATAAAGACCAGTACATAAGGAAAAACCTAATGTCCGCGAATGAGTGAGCTGGCAATAAACAAATGTGCCATCACTCTCGATAGATAAATCTAATAAATCTCAATGAAGTATCCCTAACATATACCAGCATGACCACTATACATGTCAGAGAAACGAAAAACTGGTACGTGTCATCTTGGATCATCACATGTTGAGCTTAATATCTCAACATAGGAACTACTGCAGGTTCATGGGCACATCAATTGAATAGATATCCTTATGAGTTGAGGTTAGATACAAGTGAATTGGAAATGGCTTTTAGCACAGAAAGACCAGAAGGAGGGTTAAACATAGCATATTTGGAAAGACCCGAAGGACAATACAGAACTCAATTAGAATATGTCCGCACCAACCACTTAGGTGCTCACATCTATGAGGATGGTTTGCGAAGATCAGTGGTGCAATTGCACAATCCTGGTCAACCCATTGGATTGGAACATTGAGTGGTGAAATTTAAGAGAGAGGCCTACATAGACAAAGAAGGAACAATGTACATCATAAGTACTCAGCCAAATCATACCAATGAGTTTGGTGTACTTCAGCCAGATACGGAAGCGAGAACCCAAGGAAAAGAACCATTAGGAGAAGAACCAAATACACCTAGAGGGAAATCTGTACTGAGTATTACTTCTAGATTGGATCCCTCAAGATAATAGAAGCATAGAATTGTTCTTGAATAAGGAAACTGACGAAGCATTTTGGAGGTACAAAATGGAACAACCTAGTGTGGTAGGCTCCATCATGATTTATGAATTCAAGGACCCAGATACACCTGGAAATGTTGTATACCTGGATGAGACTTCAAAACAAGTATTTGTAGTACCAGACCATGCGAGAAATACCTACACATGGAGAGGCAATTTAGTATTCCCCCCATCTTGAGCAAATGTGAACACAAGCCATGAAGGTGCTGGAATATCCTCAGCCCATGGTGCTCAAAGAGAGAAGAACAAAGAGAGACGAGAAGTAAGTTTCACTCATCCTATAGGGAGAGATAGAACCACCATGGACACTGATAGAGTGGAAAGACAAAGTTAACCTAGAATACCAGGTGGTAGAGATGATACCTAGACCATGCAAACACCCCAAAATACTAAGACCCACTCAATTAGTAAAGTCAATGAAAAACTACTTTGATGGGACAAGAGATCCCTATGACCATGTTGCGGAATTTAAGCAAGTGCTACAAGCAGAGCAAGTAGAAGACATGTTTACACAATATAATGCTTTTGGACTAAGGTTAAAGAACACGGCTTTAACTTGGTTCCAACCATTGCAACAAAGGCAATTTCAAGATATCCATCACTTGTTAGAGTCATTGATCACAAAATTCTCTAAAAGTGGAATCAGACATGATACATCTTCGTTCATTCATAGCTTTAAACATTCCCCTCAAGAAACACTCAGATTTGCAGGACGTAGGTTTAGACAATACGTTGAAAGATGTTTGATGCAAAAGTTACCCTCATAGGCCAAGCAAGTGTCATTGTTTTTAGACGGCCTCTTGAGCTCTAAACTACGCTCCTATGTGTTCTTGAAGGAACCCAGAACACTAGAACAATGTGTAAGAATTTGTATAGACATTAAGGACAACCTTGAAGAGGAGTTGGAACTCTCAAAGGTCTATAAGGACTGAGATTGTTCATCTCTAGCATCCTCAAAGTTTTCCAGCTCGATAGAGGAGCTAGCAAGAAAAGTGGCCCAGAAACTAGGAGTTTCTAGTAAATAGATGCCAAGGTTAACAACAAAGAAGGGTTATTACACTTGTGGTGGTGATCATATGGTAAATGTGTGTCCCAATGCAACACAACCGCAAGCCAACCTTAATGGCCAATACTATACAATTAAGAGAAGATACACGAATCACACAGCTCAAGACTGCCCATGCAATAAACAAGTAGTACAACACAACTACCTGCAAACGTACCCCCAACCAGGTAGGTATCAAGGTCAATATAATGCTCAACCTCATTACTATAGGCCTCCTCAAAACTATCCTTATCAGGCTCAATAGAGACCTCAACCTGTTTTAGCTCAGCAACCACCCCCACCTGCTAATGTCATCTCAGTCAAATATGCTACTGCAGAAGAGAACCTCAATAGGGCTTTAGTGCCTTGTTCACCCCTGATCATAGAAAGTGATCCTAATTCTAACAGTTTTGACTCTACTCATGTAGATAGTCCACTTGCATATTACATAGAGTCACTAGAACATGTGGATACATATCAATATGATAGTCCACCATTGGGAGCCCGATTATGCTAATGTGATGTACACAAAGCCTAATCCGCAGCCCCACTTAAGACATCAAAGACCACAGGGCCCTAGAGGACCATGCTTTAGATTCCAAGGAGATCATTTCATAAAGGATTCTCCACATCCTCCAATAGCAGGACAGTCACAATACTATAACATACAAGGCTTTTGTGCCAATCAAAGATTGTCCCAAAAACCCTATTAATGCTTCAAAAGTGACACCGATCAACGTGATAGGTATTGTACACAACGTAGATGGATCCAACCCTACATACGTGCCTATCCAAGCTATAACAAGAGCCCAGGTACTCTTACAAAATCAACAACTTAATCCTCAGAAAAGAACTAAAACTAGCAAAGTTGGAGAGTCTAGTAACAATAAGACGAAATCTTGGACAGATTCTAGAGAAAGGATTAAGAGGAAATGGAGTAAAAAGATAACTGAGTTGCAAGAAGTTTAAAGGAATTGAGAGGTAAAATCCTAGAATTGACTTCGCAAGAATCAAATAAGGAGAACCCAGCTGAAAGATCAGGATCAGTTCTAACGGAACCCATACCAGAAAGCTTAGAGATGATGTTTCATGCATATCAGACTATATTAAAAGAAGGACCCCAGAGAGCTGAAATGAGTAAGACTTATCCATGAATAGAATTAGAAATTGAGAGGACTAAACTTTGCATGAAGATGGTAGAATTAGCACAAACTATGTTCGAAGCCTCTCATTATCTTAATTGGAATAACATGGCAAAACCTGAATTACACTTTCAAGGACTACTAGAGAGGCTAGAATACTTGATCAATAGCAACGAGAAAAAGAATCAGCGTAGGAACCCTTGCCTCAGAGAACCAAGAAAAGAATGCACCATCCCTGTCGTAAGTACCAAATAGAGAGGTTGAAGACAACCTGTCTTCCATACATAAGTATTCACATGAATTTTTGAGAGAAATCCAAGAAGAGAAGTGGAAAAAAGAACAAGGAACCCATCCTCCTATTCAAGAAATAGACGACTTGTAGGAGCAATTTCCCCAAGGGATTCCCTCTATTTACGATGATGTAGAGGAAGAGCAACTGAGTGAACACACAGGTTTTGAATCCAATTCTTTGCAAGAATTAACTTAGTTCATAGGACCTTGGGAAGAAAAATCTATTAGCATGAGAGCACCCACGATACTAGTAAAGAATGAAGAATCAGTAATCCCTAGAAACACGGAAGTGATCAAGAACACTAAAGTACAGTGTCATCTCACTATAGAGGAATTGTTGAAGCTAAAACCAGAATTGTGGAAGCATGTAGCAAATCAATTCCCTAAACTTGCTACTACTCCCTCACAGATAGGATCACACAAGAAGGTACCCGAGATACCCATGAAAAGAATTGGAGATGTAAGCTACGGAGAGGAAGGTAACACTTATCTTCCAATAACCCATCAGGGCTACACCACCAAAACTATCTTAGATTCAGAAGCTGGAGTAGCCATTGCTACGACTTCTTGATGGAAACGTTGGGGTAAACCAACATTAAGACCTACCAAGATGAAGCTACAAATGGCTGACGAACATATATAGAAGCCATTGGGTTTACTAGAAGGAATATCTGTCACCACTTGTGGTGTGGAGTTTGAGCATACATTCAGCATTTGTGATTTTGGGGAAAATAATGCTTACTAGATGATTTTAGGACGACCATTCATGCGTCAATTGCAAATCATACAAGATTGGGGAACAAGTTCTTTATACTTGCAACATTTAGGAGTGACTACCAAAGTCAACCTTAAAGACTATTCCCATCAAGACGTACCCCCAATACAATGGAACACCATCCATAAGACACAAGAAGAAACAGAATCATCATTGGAATCAGACCCCTCATAGTTGCATGAGGATACTCATCTATGGATGTGTAAAGTGGCAAAACAAGAGGAAGAACGGTTAGAAGCTAGGATTTTAGGTTCAGAACAACATCCATGAACCCTTCAAGACCCAGCTTCTGCACCTATAGTATTTCCAAATGAGGAGCCTCACGATTGGGTAGAAATCTTAGCTACAATGGACATCACAGTGAATGAAGAATAGTGGACCCCTCATTGTGATGAGGATGGGTATGAAATTTCCATTTTAATGATTGAATCTATCAAGGAAGACTTTATCCTAGAAGAATGCAAGGAAGTGATCCAAGAACCGGACGAGAGTGATGATGAGGATCTAGAATCCATTATCATGGAACCCTTCTGTTCCACAGAAGAAGAATATCTTTATTTTGTAGCAGACAAAACCTCTGAAGAAGAAAAGGAAAGTCAAATGGAACTACCAGAACCATCCATAAACGATATAGAGAGCAAACACAAGAAGAGAGATAAATCATCTAAGTCAAAAGAAGAAGAACAACTCATGGAAGTACCAAAGAACTTGAAGAAGTATGAAATGGAAGATAGAAGAATAATGTTACGAACGCCTAAAAGAAAAGCCGACGTTGGAGAAGTATATGATAATCGAGAGAAAACCAAAAAAATCATAGTCACCATAGAAGGAGAAGAAGAAAAATGTACATACATTGGGCGTGATTTGACGAATGAAGAAGAAGAAGAGTTAATTGCCCTATTGCGAGAATATTGAGATGTGTTTGCTTGGAGTTACAAAGACTTGAAAGGAGTAGACCCAAATATATGCTCCCATAGAATCCCTATGACTCCAGAAGCAAAACCAACGAAATAGAAACCATACATGTACAATGATAACTATGCTGCTAAGATTAAAGAAGAAATAGATCATTTGATAGAAGCAAGATTCATTTACTAAATTATGCATACCAAATGGGTATCCCCATTATGGTCGTACCCAAGAAGAATGGTAAATTGTGTGTGTGTATTAACCTTAAAAAAGTTAATGCCACCATGATTAGAGATAGTTATCCTCTTCCTATCATGGAACATTTATTGGAAAGAGTTGCGGGCAAGGAAGTTTATAGCTTTCTTGATGGTCTCTAAGGCTATAATCAAGAAGCCATTGCTCAAGAAGATCAACACAAGGTGGATTTTGCCACAGCGACTCATGTGTCACGTTTTTAAGGAATTCTTACGCAAGAATTTGGAAGTTTTGGTCGATGACATATATGCACATTCGAATATAAGGCAGACTCATATCCCAGAACTAAGGCAAGTATTTGACAAATGTCAAGAATATCAGGTTTGTCTGAACCCAAAAAAAAAAATGTGTTTTCATGGTTAGACAAGGCAAAATTCTAGGACACATTGTGTCAAAGAACGAAATCTCTCCTGATGAAGAAAAGGTGAAAGTAATTGCCGATCTACCTAGACCAAATAACGTAAAAGAGGTACATGCATTTATGGGTCATTGTGGTTATTATAGACGATTCATACACATGTATGCAATCATAGCCATACCTTTTTACTCTCTTTTGACCAAGTTTGAATGGATAGATGAGTGTGAGAATTCATTCAATGAACTTAAATGACATTTGTGCTCAGCACCAGATTGGAGTAAGCCATTCCGTGTACATGTAGATGCATCCAACTATGCAATAGGACGTGCGTTGGCACAACCCACGGATGGAGGAAATATAGATCTCACCATAGCTTACACAAGCAGACAATTGAACGCAGTAGAAAGAAATTACACCACTACAAAACGAGAAGGATTAGGAATGATCTACGTAGGAGAGAAATTTAGGCATTATGTTTTGGCACATAAGTTCAAATTTTTTAGGGATCATCAAGCATTATTGTATTTAGTCAATAAGCCATGTAAGACAAGAGGACTGATATGCTGGTTTCTGTTACTCATGGAGTACGATTTTGAAGTGGTAGTCAGGAAAGGAAAGACCCATCTTAGAGCTGACCACCTTTCAAGATTAACCACAGGAGAAGCTCCTCAAGGAATAGCATATGAATTACCTGATGCATATTTGTTTAACCTTGAGATAGTACCAGAATGGGCTAAGCCTATTGTCCCTATTCTCACATATGGATCCAAGAATCCTAGGATAAGGATCTAAGAAGGAGAAATTACCAAGTCTTAGAGATATCAAATAATAGGAGGAAGTATATACAAACAGGATAATCAAAAGATTCTTGCTTGTTGTGTAGATGAATCTGAATATGCAAATTGGTTGCAATTATCACACGTAGTCTCATTAAAGCAACATCATTCAAAATATCGTACATTGCAGTCTATGCATAGATTAGGAGTATACTGGCCTTCTATGGAAGCATATGTCTACAAGTTGTGTAAAGAATGCCCTGTTTGTTGTGAAAGACCACTAATAGAACATGCTACATCTATCACATGTCTCTCACACAAAAATGGAGTGAATCTTTAATGACATACTTGAGGATGAAAACATTCCCTCAAGGAATGACCTTAGCACAAAAACACACTCTAGAGCAAGAACCTCAAGACTATTCCCTTATTGGCGACAATCTATACAAACGAGGACGAGATGGATACCTAAGACAATGTGTTCATGAAAGCAATTATTTGGGCATACTAGAGACTACACACCAAGGTGTTGTAGGAGGTCACTTTGGACCTGATAGGATAATCAAATACATTCTCTTTGCAGGATTATGGTGGCCCACTCTTCACATGGATGCACATACCTATGTTAAGAGATGTGATGTGTGCTAGAGAACTCAATTTCCTATTCACAGAGATGAAATGCCATTGAAACCCCATGATGGGAAGATGTGACTTTTCTAAGTGGGGTATAGACTTTGTAGGACCCATTAACCCCCCTGCAAAAGGTACACATGCTGAATACATTATTGTTGTGACAGATTATCTTACCAAATGGGTAGAGGCTAAGGCCACAAAAAAGAATGATGCACACACGACTGCAAAATTCTTATTTGAAAATGTCTTTACAAGATATGAACTACCTATAGAGTTAGTGAGCGATCAAGGAACTCACTTTATAAACCAGGTCATTGAATATTTTTTACAAGTTTTTATGGTGATTCACAAAAACTCCGCAACATATCATCCTCAAGCCAATGGTCAAGTAGAAAGCACTAATAAGATCCTTTGTAACGTACTGATGAAACTCATGAACAACAAACGTTTAGATTGGGACAAACAGTTACATCATAGTGTTTGGGCATATCGAGTGGCCTATAAGACCATACTCAATGCAACTCCCTTTCAGATGGTTTTTGGTCAGAATGTTGTGCTTCCTTTGGACTTTTTGATACCGATCCTTATATTAGGGGAAAAAATGAGCCTTGCATGGGCCTTGTAAGGATTCCTAATTTTAAGGAATTAACATGGCTAATCAACTAGATTAAGAGCTTGGGAAATACCACTAGTGGTATTGTCAATTAAAATAAATAAAAAAAAAGAATCTTGAAAGGGAAAATTTGTGTGCATTTTGATCCATTGGATTTTTTGATTGTATGGCCATGATGAAATGGAAGAGGATGGGCACTAAAAGAAAAAATAACTCTACAGTCTCTGGCAATAAAAGACAAAATAAGACTAGCCACGCGAAGAGGGAGAAGAAGAAAACGTGAGTTTTGCCTAATCTCAGCCATCGGATGATATTTGATATGGATGGTGGAGATTGAATGCTAATCTACTGTCAATAAAAGACAAAATAGTTGCACACAGAGTCACTACAAGAAAAGAGCATGGAAATTTGTGGTAGGAGAGAGAAAGGCATTCGGGATTCGTGTAGCTTTTAGTCACTTTAGCAATCGAGAATGCCTCCCTTAACACATGCTACCAAGAGCTACGCTAGGCCTACCATACACTTGAGCTAGAAAGTGAACAGAAGACAAAGAAGGCCATTACAAATATCGACAGTTTGTTAAGAGCTCAAACCATTTGCAATGCGACACTCACTCGCAACATGGGACTACTAAGACACCACCTAGCAGCAGCCAAAAAAGAGAATCAATGCTTGCAGGACCAGAATAGAGAGAGCCTTGAAGTTGCTTTAGATCAATTGGAGGAACCCTTGAGTCCCAGCCATTTCAAAGCTGACCCCTCTGAATCTATGAAGATACTATTGGAAGATCATGTCAGACTACTAGAAGATTATGATAGTATGAACGAGGCATATCAAAAGATCAAAGAAGACCACGAAATGCTACAGTTAAGAGCACCTATACAGCAAGTACCACTAGCTCCTGCGGCCACATCTCCTGAGATCATCGAGGAACTCAATGCTTTATGGGCCCAGGTATTAACTCTTCAAACACAGATAGTAGCATATGAAGCACCCCCTAGGCCAGATTCCCTGTGGGAACTACCATCGGATGAAGAAATAGTGACTACCCCGGTGGAGAACACTTTTGAAGAAGCCTATGAATCCCAACCCATCCTAGGCAGATGCATCACGGCCGATGGCCAGACCGCATTTGAACTCCCTACCCGTGCATGGATGAAGACCGTAGAAGAACTTGGCAAGACCCACTCAGCAAGGGTGGAAGCACAATTACATGCAATGGCTTTGATCAAGCAGTGTCCTTTACAATCCCCTTATTTCGCTCACTTGGCCCCTCCTAGGTATATATCTGAGCATGAGCTTCAATGTGAGCCATATTTTATGTTAATGGCCGAATACCAATTGGCCATCAAAAAAGAGACAGGCAAGAAACCCTCCCATGCAAGTCAGTTTGAGCTTGATGATTTGCCACCAGACGTGCAGAGTGGAGAAATATATACCCCAACTTGGCACCATTACTTATTACACCAGTATCTAGAAATGATGAGCACATGGGCCAAGGCACCACTCCATTTAAAGTATAACCCATGTTGGGGACCGATACCATGAGGCCACTCCTAGAAGGCCTTTGCAATCAAAGTAGAGAACAACAAGTAGTGCCAAATTGGCTCAAATATCTATGCTTCACACCACCCTGTGGACCACCCATTGTTGGCTATATGATGACAACTATTTGACACTCGCTCCCTCGCTTACAACGAATGGATGATGTAGTTGTGCATATGACTATCAAAGTATTTGACATGATGCATATAGTATTCAAAGTCTTCCATCGCATCAAGGCACCACATGTGAACACCTTGGGATTCGAGCATGGCAATCAAGATTTAGCATATGATATGAGCACGACACCATCACTCCGGGTGTGTTATGTCTGGCACTATTGCACCAAATATCTATCGGCATGCTATAAAATGACATTCGAAGAGATGTTTACTACCTGTTTCTGGGAATATCATTCAGAGGTGTTCATAAGCAGGCCTACACACCTACTCAAATATTTTCCTGTGAACCCCTAGTGTACTCCATGCACTATAGACTCCCGCCACCAGAGGAACCTCAACCCATCAATTGGGAAAAAATCGAAGCAGATCTTGCAAGAGGTATCTGCATTTCAGAGCACACCCTCACTCATGATCTCCTACATAATTATATGCGACAGACCCCGCAACAAGGTTCTGTTGAGGATGACAGAAGCGAGAGGGAGGGGGCTGTTGGCAGTAGCCAGAGGCACGGTTGATGAGGAAGTATGTGAAGACAGAGTACAACGAAGGATTGGGGAGTGAGATGAATTATTTATCAAACAAATATGTTTTATATATACTTTTCAAAACTCCCAACAGTGATTTTCATCACTGTTGTACCATATGTAACATAGAAAAAACCCTTTCGTAATTAGTGGCTCCATTTTTTGCAAACCTAGGAGTCCTCGAGCTTGAGGAGATTAGGTAGGAGAAGCCTACCAATTTTGGCTATTCTTAGACATCATTTAGACCTTCAAAAGGAACCTAGAACCTATTCTTTAACTATGACTGTTGCTAGATGTGAAACCAGTCAAAACTAGTCTAGAATCTATAAAAACAGCTAGAGAGCTCATTTTTTAGGTTAGCTAGTGTAGAATTGTATGAGCTTAGAGTTATTTTGAACTTGTAATTGAGATCTTGAGTAATAGAGCCTATTTTCCTACCTTCCATTGTGTCTTGCTTGTCTCATACATGTGTGTGTGCATCCCTATGCTTCTCATCTTCACTCTCACTACATTTCACATTCACGATCTTCATATCACTCCTATCTCTTCCGCGGATTGACATTAAGGAGGTGGAGCTTCTTAACGTTGTACTTACCATTGTGCCAGAGCATCAATCGATCATCGGTATAATCGATGGTATGAGCGTTGGTAATACCGATGGAGATATCAATGATTATACCGATGCTCATACTGATGCCCATATCGACGGTTATACCGATGTCCATATCGACGGTTATACCGATGCCCATATCGACGGTTATACCGATGCCCATACTGATACCTATATTGGTGCCCATATCGGCGCTTTAATTCGGATGTGCATACTGACACCTACACCGGCGTCGGGGATAAAATGCGTGCATCCATTTCCCTCGATAAAAACCTTGGTATACGGCTGATCTGTTGTAGTGATGGTGTTTGTTCTCCACCACATAGACAAATTAGGCACATGCAATAAAAATCTACATCCATCTTTAGGCTCCCATCTTGGAGAGCATGAATATTATTTTGCAAATAAAAGAGTGATGTCATTAACCCTCCTCATCAAGAGTACATGGTTGAAACTAATGTTGTGCGATGGAGCCAAAACCTTAGTATGGTTTCCAATACCTACTAAACAAAACTACTTAAAATCATAAATTTTTGTAAGGTGTTGAACTCTAGGCATTGGAGTATATGCTTCAGAAATCTACATAGGTAGTATTGGAAGAGTAAAAGCATTATGACATGCCGACCTCTTAGAGAACATACTA
Organism: Ceratopteris richardii; assembly: GCA_020310875.1. Classification (NCBI taxonomy): domain Eukaryota; kingdom Viridiplantae; phylum Streptophyta; class Polypodiopsida; order Polypodiales; family Pteridaceae; genus Ceratopteris; species Ceratopteris richardii. Next base: position 121,555,715 of record CM035418.1, read on the forward strand.
AACATTTGATCAATGAGATCATGAGTGTGCCCAACCAAAAGGAAATTTACCTTAACCTTGTGAAAAACTTGTCTATCAACAAGCATGCATAAATATCCAAAGACTATAGAATTTTTATTCTCTCTTGCATTATTAATTTGCAAATAGATTTGGTGGAAAAAGACCCTCCCATGATTGCAAAACATTATGAATCACTGTAATCATAAGGTTTGGATCATTATGCATGTAGGGATGTAAAGAAAACCTTCGACTTTACAATTACATTGTATACAAAAGCACCAAATTCATTTGCACAAGAACTTCATCTTCAATGTCCTTAGGAATGCAAGCAAAATGGGGTAGACATGTTTTCTTTTGATCAATACCATGAATCAACAAAAACATATACAACTTTGGATTTTGGAGTGCTTTAATTCTATGATGAATTTCTTTCTTTCTTTCTAAAGCTTGACTCCCACAATGGTTCTTTAGAATATTTTTAAAATTATCTTTTTCTTGTGGTGTTGTGACCCCATTTGTCATGTTTTTCAAAGTGGCACAAATTGAGCATTCACGCATTCTAATTTTATGAGGAATTCTCATTTTTACTTTCCATCTCTTCTTTATAGCCTTAAAATACTTCTCGACGAGTAAAGTTATATGATAAGTTTAACCTTCCAGTTCTAGGCATAACTTCACAATGCAAACTAAAATAGTTCATCATCCAACTCATTGCATGATGACCAATAGATCCTTTGGTCGCGAATCCTTGATATGTATAAAAAATGAGATCTCCACTGATAAGCCCTTGCTAAATCTTATGTATTATGCAATTCCCCATGCCCATCAAAATTTTAAATGTAGCCCTACAACATCAGATGCCTTGAATAAAGTAATATTCAAAAGCAACATGTGTTAATGACATGTTATCCTCAATCATTTGGACATGAGAAACACGGTATATATCTTGCATTTCACTATTGAAATGGAAGCATTTCCCTCTTAGTTTCTTTAGTTTCTTCAATCCTAATTTTTACAAACATTTCAAACCACAACAATGCTTCACAATGTCCAATGCAATTTGTCTATCTGAAGTAAGGAATTGAAATCTTCTTGGACTTACTTTACGAGGCCTTCACTTAAAATACCACATGCTTTGTATACTCTCTCTCTCTCTCTACTGACATCGTTTACTCCACATGCACTTGAATCTGAAGAGAGATCAATAGGTGGATCCGGTTCAATAGATGGATTGGATGGAGCATTGTTGCATTGAGAATCTAGCTTAAATGACTCAATTGAGAACACAAAATCATTGATACATTCTAAGCCATGGACATCGTTTATGAAGGATCCACTAAAAACAACAAATTTGAAAGTCTATCGAGATCACTAGAGATAGGTGTTGATATATTTGGTAGTGATGTGTGTGAAAACAATAAGACCGCTGGGGCACTTTTTTCCCTCTTTAGGAGGTATTTTCCCTTGGCTGGTATGTATGCCTATAACCCTAATGGGTAACTTTTCTTTGTACATTGTCTTGGTAATACATTCAGTATTATGCATTGTGCTCCAAGCTTCTTCTTCTTCCTTGTGCTGTTTGGGTGCTATCATAGACCTCAAACTCTAACACTTGGTATTAGAGCAGGTCATCACTTCATCTAGGATGTAATTGACACCCCTCTAGTGATAGTCCCAGAATCACACAAAGTTTGGTGAGCATACTCAAGCCAATTAGGAAATCAAAATAGTTTTGCTATGTGGTTTCTAAATCATGATCTGGGATCCTTTTGGTCTAAGAATGCACTATCACAATGCTTATGCAACAATTTTGTCTTTTTGTGCCAAAGATATATACAAGTTTCGGTTCCCTAGTATAAGCGTCTCAAAGTCTACTACAAGTTTAGTAGAACACGACAAGGTAGTTTTGTTCAACTTTCTGAGATGTAGCCATTTTCTACATCAAAGTATTTGAGTCAGTGGCCATGGCTGAAAGCAATGATGTATTTCATACGTTAGTTGTTGAGGATAAGTTGGATGGTATGAATTACCCATTATGGGCTTATATGATGCATCATGTATTGGTTTCAAAAGGAATGTGGAATATTGTGGAGGGTGTTGAAAAGTGTCCTATTACACTTGCAATTACAATCATTGAAGGTGATGCAAATGGCATTGAAGATGACAATATTCGTCATGCAATTCAGCAATCTTAGACTCACCCTCGACTTTTTAGGAAGTGCTTAGAGAAATACCAGTGACTACGTTGATCCTGATTTCTCTGGGATGGTAGATCCAAGTGACTTGAACATTTATCAGCATATAGAAGACTTCAAGCTATTTCTTATAACACAATATTGGAGTAATCAATGAGATATGCTTAGTCAAAATTGTCTATACCAAGAGATCATAGCAGGAGACTAGAGAGAGTTGATCAATGACAAGTTTGTATTATAACACAATGTTGTACAAGATTATTGGCATAGAGAATGATGCATAATAATAATAGCTGAGTAGCTATAGAGTGTGCTTACTCAAGCTTACAAAATGGTCAGTCAAATGGGCTCAATCATGAAGTGTTGTCTCGTGACTTCTTCACTGTTCTTTTATCACTTGCTTCACAATTTGAATTCAAATTCAAATTCTTGGCTCTCTTCATAAAGTGACTCCTATGATGTAGGCAATATTCTCTCATTAGGAACTTGTAACTATATTTTCTCCTAACTTCCACAAGTTGTGGATTTTACAAAGATTCTTCAAGTAATTGACTTTTACCAAATATAAATGACTAGCTATTACAAGATGTGGTTCACATGAACCAATTAGTGAAGCAGGACATGTCCGTAGAATTCCTCTACAATATGTCAAATGTGAAGGCTTGGGTAAATTTGCTCCAACACTTGTGCCTTGCCCTTTAGACATAAGCAAGGAAGGTAGCAAGACAGTCTTCATTGGCCTCAACACTCTTCTTATTTCGCGGTTTCTACAAACAAAGGACTTGCCTCAACTCAAAGATTGATACAAAGTGCAAAATACATGAATGGTGCCAATATTTGGCATCGAATAAATCATTAAACTCTTTGTTGGGAAATTGAAATGAATAAATGGATAAGGCCCCAAAGCCATTTCATTTGCTTCAAGTTCGATGCTTGGCATTGACTACTTATGAGAAATGATACCTGACATCAACTCTGTGCTCAAACCCAATGCCTAGCATTGGAATTATAGTGAAACTGGATGCTTGATATTTAATTTTGACTAGGATGCAATGCTGAGCATAGGAAATCTAGTAACATTTTATGTCATGCATCACCTTCTAGCATGTCTATTCATAGGGGTCGATGCCCGCGGCATGGAATAACTCCAACTATTAGACAAAACAGAATCATATAAATTCTAATGAGAAAGCAAACTCACCCAGTGATAGAATAATATAAAGTATTTTGATAATGCTTTGTATGAGGAAGTCTTCTCCAATTTCTAATGACCAATCAAATCATACCTCTTAATGATTCTTGATTGTGACATAAAGTCAAATCCTACAACCAAAAATAATGGGCACAATTTGTCTTCATAATAATTAAGATACGTGATTCGGGAGATATAATCATTTGATCTTACACTGCCAATATTTATATATTATAAAAGGAATTCTCTTACACTTCCACTTTCAATGAAGATGAGCTCCCTATTTTTGGTAGATGCATGGGCAACTCCCATTGTTGGAGTTTAAGGTCTATAGTAGCACATGAACAACAAAAGGAAGAAGAAGAAGCTTGGAACGCAGCACACAATATCGAATGTATTACCAAGAGAATGTACAAAGATGAGTTACCCGTTCGAGTTATAGATGTATATACAAGCCGGGGGAGAAAAACCTCTTAACAAGGGAAAAAACTAACCCGGTGGTCCTAGTGTCTTCACACACATCACAACCTTAATATATCAACAAGCAATGATGTGGTGAACAAGGAGCTGGCACTCATGTATAAGGAAGTTCTAAGCTATGTGGAATCAATACACAAAAGGAAGTAAGCCCAAAGCTTTGGGAAAAGTTTCAAACTCGCCCTAGGCAAAGCCTTTGTGAAAAGGTCTGCAATGTTCTCCTGTGTGGGCACATATGCCCAAATGATATGTCCAATAGTGAACCTCTCCCTCACATAATGATAATGTACCTCAATGTGCTTAGTGCGAGTATGGAACACAAGGTTTCTTGCAACTTTCAGTGCTCTCTGACTTTCAGTGAAGATGTTTGAGGCAAAAGACTAACCAACACCCAAATCAACCATAACACATCTGAGCCACACACACTCAACAGTTGTTGTTATAGCTTCCCTATAGTCAGCCTCACAATTGGAACTCGCCATAGTAGGATACTTCTTTCTCAATCAAAACATACATGAGCTACCAAACATGAAGCAAAAGCCACTAGTGGACACACGAGTTTCATAGAAAACAACCTAGTTAGATTAAGAAGAAGCATGTAAATATGGGAGTAGTGCTCCCCACTTGGGATAAAACAATCCAAGTAGCTAGGTACCACTCAAGTAGTGAAATATGCACTTAACCGATTGCCAATGCCTTGACACTTGGGAAATGCATAAACTTACTCATCTATGAGACAACAAACTGAATATTTAGCTGAGCAATAAACTTGTCTCCATAGGATTGCATTCTTCAAGGCCAAGACGTTGCAATAATGTTTCAATATATTTTGTCTGACACAAAGCCATTCCGCTGTGGGAGCGATTCATGACGACTGGAGGATCAACTCATTCGTCTCGCTAACGGCGCACGCAGGGTGCTTGAAGCAAGCTCAAGTAAAGTGGGAACTCAAAGAAATAAGTAAGGGTTTAGTTGGAAAATATAATCCAGAATCAAGAACTTTAAAATCACATTTACAATTCAAGTCAGTCTCTGAAAACTTCAAAACATTTTAAAAGAACAAACGAATTCAATTCAATCATTCATGTCATCATGTTTTGTTGAACATTTCATCATTTCTTAATATTTTGACTCATAAAAATAATCAGGTTAAAATGTGACGACTTATCATATAAGTAAGACTTGGGAAATTTTTATTATAAATAGGATGAACTTGCAAATCAAAATTCAATCACACTTGTCCAAACCAAATTGTTTTCTTATTCAAAGGCCATACTAAGACAATAACTATCTTGATGACTTCAAGTCTTCAAGTTTGAAACGAAATCATGAGCATTTCAAATGTTTCTCATTTGTCTATAACGGTTCCTCGCGTTTGAAAACCTTATCGTTCTTTTGGAAAAAAATGAAGTAAGTTTTCGTTCAAAAGAAAAAAGTGAAGTAAATTTTCGTTCATATGTCTATCTCGAGTTCTAAAGGCTACTCGAAATCAATGCAAACCATCAAGTTATATATATATATATATATAATAATAATAAAGAAAAAATTAACTACTTGTATTTTTTGTGTATGTCAATTTAAGGAACGAAGAAAATCCAAATTCGACTTTATTGATTTCCCTTTATCTAAACAAAGTTCATTTCATTACTATAGGTTTATTATCAAATAGAAATTCGAAATTCTATTAAAATGATATTATGTGTCTCAGATCAAATAATTCATAAGTTTGCATAAGATAGATTAGCACAACAGAAAACACGAGCTTGAAACAATTTGAGAGATCATGTACCATAGGAAAAACAAATCAAATGTCTATGATGTTTTTACCCGTTGCAATCTATAACATCTTCAATGCCTTTTTCATGTATATTAGCCATTCTATGCAAAAGATGAACCGTCTCAAAAGCAATCGCTTATATTCAACATATATATCTAGTTTGACTTCGCGCACATTTGATAATGACCAGGATTTTAAACATTTCGCAACAATCATATAAACACAAAGCATCATAGTCTCTTAGGATGGTGCAGCTATGAAGATCAGACCATTATGAAAGTGGTTCGCTTCAACATCTATCACAGATCAAAATAATTATCGTACTTTACGAACAAAGAATATGAACGTTTAATGAATCAATAATTTTTGTGAAGCATGAATAATAAAAATTCTGCTATGTATGAGTTTTAACTCATGACCTTACAGATCAACATGGCCAACAATTTAAATCTCCGCTCTCGTCTGAAGGAACCGAAAGCATCTACACACAAGTGGTCACATCCTCCTAAAACTCACTAGAAAACATATGTTGAAGCATCTCTTACGTCATGCTAAATCTTTTCTAAACAGTTCAATCAAGCTTCGCTACCAGAATCTTATCATTTATCATAGTTCACGCACGTAGAATAATATGGTAAACAAGCAATCCTTAAACAGCGACAATCAATGCACAAGTAGAGGGCATAGCCATTTCTTTAGTTCCTCCAAAGATCTCGCATGCAGCTACGCATAATGCCGACAGCAATTAGTTGCTCTCTATAAAATGTATATTATTGCAAGCAATTTGCGCAATGACTCCTCATTCATCATCATATGAGAAAAACACAACACGTATATTTCAAAGAAGTTTCAGCATTTACTTATCCAAATTTCAAATACAAATTCGAACATGCAAGCGATTAATCAACGCACAATTTGTAGTTAAACTCATGTGATGATTCCAACCATAGCAGTGTTCAATGGATGGTCTAAAGCAGAGATGTGCGAATAAATCAATGAAAAATAACATCCGTATAACTTACAACCAATGGTTGAAGTCATCACAGGTATGCATTGATAGAAACCAGTCAGAACTTCAAAAGGTCAGAACATCAAAAGTATGTTGTAAAATACACATAGTTCAATCATAACAGTAACCATACATTGTGAAGATATCGCGAGTCTCCTATTCAATAGTCTAATTTTCCACATCAATGTTGTCTCTATTAACAACGCTCAGATCTTCTCGCCAATCTTCTAATAAAATTTGATTAATTCTGTTCTTAATATCTCATACCTGATGTGTAATGAAATCATACTCTGACATTCCACACACTTTGATCTAATTCCTTTGTTACAATTGCTTACACATTCAAGTGACTATAAATCATAGCGGTGAAGAAAGTAAATAACCCATTTTTGCAAGAAAAACATTAGAATCCTATTGCGTGGACCAACATACAGACAATTGAAAGATATCTCAAAAACCTATAATAATGTAAGCAACGATTCATGAAAAATGTGATCTAAGCTTTGCAGAGCACTCATTAAAAAAACAATAATTAAGTATCTAGTTCAAATGCGAAGAACAAATTCAGTCACTGTCAGCCAGAGAATGTTACTTCAGAGCTTTCAGGTTTCTTGGCCAAATTTTACACTCCTTTTTATGTGCGGAGCAGAATTCTCTACTGAGATCGAATAAAAACAACTATGAAAAATACCATAGACACAAAATGCATTTACTGTAATAGGAATGAGCGCAAAGGTTTATGTACAATCAACACGCCTTGTGATTAGAGAGACTATAGGAATCTTTTCACTTACAACATTTCGTATGAACTGCTTTGTGTTAGATAATCATCCTTGAAATTCTTTTGTCTGCTATCCTCCTCTTGACAGGCCGTACATTGTTGAGCATTGAACAAATCTGCAATCTTCGTCCCCCTGATCCTTCTTCGATGAATGTCCTTCATACATACATTCTCTACTCCCCTAAATGTGCACAGAAATCTCCCCTATTCTCTTTCTGCAGCCGTTTATCTTCCTTCTGTCCGTAGATTATGCCCGACAGATCCTTTTTCCCAATGCGATCTATTTCCCTCAGAAAAAATGAAGAGTTGTCCTCTCCTCAAAATTTGTGCCGCCAAATTAAGACATATGATTGGCCTCCTCTCTCGGTAGCCGCTCCTCCTCAGATAAATAGCGCACTCTTTCCCCATGTCACTATGAGTGAAACAATCCTTTTCTACTTCTAACAGCATGCGCTTCTCTTTTCATGCAGCAACCCTCCTCAGTCCATGCAAAAACTGAGAGTTCACTCCTTTAAAACTTGTGGATTCTAAATTAAAATAAAGTTTTTGAAAAAACTGATCCTCAATCATTTGTAACAACCTCCAAAGTAGAGAATGCTTTGCCAATCACTCTAACTCGAACCATAAAAAAAAATTATCATCTTCAATCACAATGAGCTCACAAATTCAATCCAGCACTTCATCAATGAACTTTATGTTTAGGCTTTGCTTTCTCCAAGTTCGATAGAAATGCAACATCCAAGCTTCATTATATATGTTGAGATGACATGGGGAGAGAGAAATCTCTTCGACACCGCCATCAAGTTGCATAAATTTGTTGGTGCAAGGCAATCAACAATTGAAGTTTTGATGAAGGATTGAAGTCAAGGACTGAAGAAAAGATCAAGTTATGAAGCATAAAGGAAGTGCATATCCAGAAGATGAAGATGTGTACACATATGTACATTAATTTAGAGATAGGTCATATATATCTTTTGTATGGTCATAAGCTTGTACATATATGGCTATATATATAAGTAAAAAAGTCAGGGCAAATAAGAGAGGGAGTGAAGAGTACAAGAATTCAAAAGAATTAGAAGTGGTTAGACACTTGAGAAATGTGAACATTAGCTCTCTCATCCAGATGTAAAGTTTTCTAGTAATGAAGAAAAATTGCACCCGATGTTTTTGTGCATTCTCCTTCTGTGCTTGATCATTTCAAGAATCCCTTTGTAGACATCTAATTCCATAGTTAATGAGTCTATGGTTAAATTTTGAGAGTCTAATTGTAAACAGGCTATGAGAATTATGAGTAGGAACATTCATATGTGAAGAAGTGTTAACTGTCTTCTGAAACAAGCGCGACTTTGATGGTCAAAGATTTGATCATTTCTGAGTGCACAGTTTAAGGTTTTGCACAAATGAGGAGCCGAAATCTAAGTGGGAAGGTAAGCCATCTATGGCTAAAAGCATTTGCATAAATGGGTTCTACTTTGAGAGAATCAAGTGTTAGAAGTTACAGGTGTCTGAATCGACTTTTCAAGAGAATAGTTTTAGACATAGGTGACTTGATGAGATAATTTATCATGATTTACTGAGTCTTTTGAAATTATTTAACTTGGAGAAGGTGCGCAAGCTATAGCCAACACCTTGTGCAAAGTTTTATAAACACTTTACACATTTGATAAGTCAATGAGTGAGTTATGTGCAACAGACTTTCTGTGTAGTCACCTTCTTCACAGTTTATTAAAATTTTGATAATTGATCATTGATCCTCCAATTTGGTGAAGGTTTTGAGTTACTCTTGTTATAGAGGTTCTTTAACTTCAAGATTAGCTTGTTCTTCTGGAGATTAACACTCTCCATGAGTGGTATCAGAGCAGGAAGCATCAAAACTGAAGAAAGGAGGATATCGATTGTTGCAGCTGTAAAGAATTCAACACTTGAAGGTTCAAAAGGTGAAACCTTGAAAGCAAAGCTTGAGAAGGAGACCAAAAGTTATCAAGAAGATCAAGAGGAACTTCATTCAAAGTAAAGGTACATCTATTACTCATAAAGTTTGAAGAATTCAATACACAGGTGAAAGGATGGGAGATTCTCTTCAAATAGAGAAGTTGGATAGAGAGAACTATCGAGCATGGTCAATGAGGATGGAAGCTCATCTTATGAGCAAAGATTTGATAGGATATATTACAAGTGAAGAAGAAAAGCCTCAGTTTAGAGATCCTAGTGTTCCAACTAGGGATGAATTGTCAGAATTGAAGACTTGAATGAATAGAGATGCTCAAGCTAGGAGCATTATCTATATGGGAGTTAATGATTACTTTTTACCTCATATTAGAGGTCTTGAAAGTGCAAGTGATATATGGAATTCTTTGGAAGATCATTTCCAAAACACCACAAAGTCAAGGAAGGCATCCTTGTGGGCAGAGTTTACCACATTCAAGAAGAAGGCCTCTCAGTCCATCTTAGACTATGTAACAAGGATGAAGGACATTGCAAATGCATTAGGAGTGATTGATGAAGATATTGAGGAGGATAAATTGGTAAGGCAAATCGTCACAGGTTTGAGAGGTGATGAAAAATGGAAGCCATTCATTTTGTCTACTGAATTATCACTAGATCATTTTACTCCTGATTTAAATCAGTTGCAAGGACACATGCTAACCTTTGAGCAGGATGTCAAAGGTGAAAGTGATAAAAGTGTAGGTCATGCAATGTATTCAAAGGATAAGAAGAAGAATATCAAAGGGAAGCAACAAGCAAATGAAGATGAAGGTACAACTAGCCAAGCTAACTTCCTAAGAGGAAGAGGAGGTTGCAAAGGTAGAGGAAGAGGCAAGAGTAACAAAGATGGAGTCAAAGCTTGTTGGATTTGTGGTAAGACAAATCATTTAGCTAATGATTGTTGGTATAATACTTAGAATAATGGTGGATATAATTAGAACTTTAATTCAAGAGGAAGAGGTGGCAGAAATCAAAGAGGTAATTTCATAGGTAGAGGTTACTTTAAAAGAAATGCAGGTAGAGGATTCCAAAGTCAACAATACAACAATACCTACTACAACTATGCTTTAGATCAGAAGGAGGATTCAACATTGATAATGAATGCAACTTGTGAAAGGCAAAGTGAAGAAAAAAGAGTTTTCTACATTGACTCAACATGTAGCAATCATCTGAGTGGCAACATAGCTTTGATGATTGATTTGGAGAATAAGGTAACTAATCATGTAGTTCAAACAGGTGACACTACAAAGCATAATGTGAAGTCAATTGGATCACTGAAGGCCAAGGATGGTAGTACTCTCTTGAGTAAGGTTTTGTATGTTCCTAGCATTCCAAAGAATCTGATAAGTGTAGGACAAATTCGTTAAAAAGGTTATGAAGTTAGGTTCACTAATGAAGGAGTTTTTGTGGAAGACCCTAGCAATGGGTATAAACAAATTGTTTCAGGGAAGAAAGAAGGAAGACTCTTCACAAGACTGATGAAGATATTGAGGAGGATAAATTGGTAAGGCAAATCGTCAAAGGTTTGAGAGGTGATGACAAATGGAAGCCATTCATTTTGTCTACTGAATTATCACTAGATCATTTTACTCCTGATTTAAATCAGTTGCAAGGACACATGCTAACCTTTGAGCAGGATGTCAAAGGTGAAAGTGATAAAAGTGCAGGTCATGCAATGTATTCAAAGGATAAGAAGAAGAATATCAAAGGGAAGCAACAAGCAAATGAAGATGAAGGTACAACTAGCCAAGTCAACTTCCTAAGAGGAAGAGGAGGTTGCAAAGGTAGAGGAAGAGGCAAGAGTAACAAAGATGGAGTCAAAGCTTGTTGGATTTGTGGTAAGATATTAGCTAATGATTGTTGGCATAGTACTTAGAATAATGGTGGATATAATCAGAACTTTAATTCAAGAGGAAGAGGTGGCAGAAATCAAAGAGGTAATTTCATAGGTAGAGGTTACTTTAAAAGAAATGCAGGTAGAGGATTCCAAAGTCAACAATACAACAATACCTACTACAACTATGCTTTAGATCAGAAGGAGGATTCAACATTGATAATGAATGCAACTTGTGAAAGGCAAAGTGAAGAAAAAAGAGTTTTCTACATTGACTCAACATGTAGCAATCATCTGAGTGGCAACATAGCTTTGATGATTGATTTGGAGAATAAGGTAACTAATCATGTAGTTCAAACAGGTGACAATACAAAGCATAATGTGAAGTCAATTGGATCAGTGAAGGCCAAGGATGGTAGTACTCTCTTGAGTAAGGTTTTGTATGTTCCTAGCATTCCAAAGAATCTGATAAGTGTAGGACAAATTGGTTAAAAAGGTTATGAAGTTAGGTTCACTAATGAAGGAGTTTTTGTGGAAGACCCTAGCAATGGGTATAAACAAATTGTTTCAGGGAAGAAAGAAGGAAGACTCTTCACATTGAAGATTCAAGGTAACATTGTTCATGCCTTGTACACCTATGGAGGACATAAGATCTCGGAGTTAGATCTTTGGCACAAAGGCTTAGACATTTCAATGAAAGAGGTATTAAAGATATGGTTAACAATGGTTCAGTGCTTGGATTGCCTAATGTTGCAGGTCAACATATGACATACAAATTTGAGGCATGTCAATTAGGTAAGTCTCATAAGCAATCTTATTCAAAGCATGGTTTTATGTATTCAGAAAAGCTTGAATTGGTACACACAGATGTGTGGGGACCATCAAAGGATTTCAATATCAATGGTTCAAGGTACTATGTGATTTATGTTGATGATGCTACCAGGTGGATTACTATCTATGTGATCAAAGATAAGTTAGAGGTATTCAATACATTCAAACAATATCATGTGTATGCAGAGAGAATTACAGGTCATAAGTTGAAGAGACTAAGGTCAGATGGAGAGGGAGAGTATTTCTCTAATGAGTTCAGTGATTACTTGTGGAATGCAGGTATAAAAAGGGAAATTACCTATAGGTACTCTCCTCAACAAAATGGTGTAGCAAAAAGGAGGAATAGAACTCTTGTTGAGTTTGCAAGATCCATGATGAAGGAGAAAAATCGCCCAAATTATTTGTGGGCTGAGGCTATAAATACAACCACATATTTGGTCAATAGATTACCATGTAAAGCTTTGCAGGGTATGACACCATATGAGGCATGGTGGGGTAAGAGAACTACTCTAGATCATTGCAAAGTATTTGGATGTTTGGCATATGCATATATGCCATCTCAATTAAGGCACAAATTGGAACCTAAAGCTGAAAAGTATGTATTTATTGGATATGATGATAAGCAGATGGGATATAGGTTGTGGAGTCCATCCACAAAACAATTCCGTGTCAAAGGATGTTACATTTGATGAGCAAGGTACTTGGTATGCAGGTGATGAAGAAGTTGTGACTCAAAAGAAAGGTAAATTAAAGGTTCATATATTTGATGAAGAGGAGAACAATGAAATACAGGTTGAAGTTGAAGAAGTGCCAAGGTTTGATCCAGAATGTGATGAACGAGAAACCTCAAGAAGTGGAGAACTTAGAAGGTCATCAAGACACAAATGGCAACCTACAAGGTATAGCTATGACACTTCTTTTTTGGCTACCAAAGATTATGCTTATATGATAAAGGCAGATGAAGACCCTTCTACATATGAAGAGGCAAAAGGTAAGGAAAATTGGGACAAAGCTATGTAGGACGAATATGATGCATTGATGGAGAATGAGACTTTGATTTGGATACTAAACCAAATAGTCAGAAGATCATTGGATGCAAATGGGTCTACAAGACAAAGAGGTACGCAGGTGGAAATGTGTCTAGGTATAAAGCTAGACTTTTTGTGAAAGGGTTTGCTCAGACTTATGGTATAGATTATGATGAGACCTATAGTCCTGTGGAAAAGATGACAACCATTAGGACACTCATAGCACATTGCTGCATGTAAAGGTTCGAAATTATGTCAATTAGATGTGAAGAATGCTTTTTTAAATGGTTACATTTCATATGATGTTTTCATGGAGCAACCACAAGGATTCAAAAATGAAAGGTATCCAGATCATGTTTGTAAGCTCAAGAGAGCTTTGTATGTTTTGGAGTAGGCCCCAAGGGCATGGAATTATAGACTTGTGAAGTTCTTGAAAGAACTTGGTTTCCAAGTATGTAAAGTAGATAGTAGCTTGCTTGTTAAAGCAAGTGATGATGGGTTCATTTACATGTGCATATATATTGATGATATAATTCTTACAGGTACATATGAGAAAGGTATTCAAAGTCTAAAGAAGCAAATGGAGAAAGATTTCAAGATCAGTGACTTGGGAAACTCGTCATACTTCTTGGGCATGGAGATCTCATACACTCAACATGGAGTGTATGTAACTCAAGAAAGCTATTTTAAAAACTTGTTCATCAAGTTTAAAATGGATGATTGCAGGGTAGCACCTACTCCAATGGAGGTGACTCACAAATTGAGCATATATGGAGGAGAAGAATTGAAGGATATGAAGTTATATCAAAGTTTGCTTGGTAGTCTTATCTATGCTACATTAACTAGGCCTGACTTGTCATATGCAGTTGGACTATTATCTCAATTCATGCATTGTCCTAAGAAAGAACATTGGGTTGCAGGACAAAGAGTGTTGAGGTACATTAAGGGTACACTCAAAGAAGGTTTGCATTATGGTTTTACATCAGATACAAACATCAAGATATATAGTGATACAGATTGGGCAGGTAATCCTGATGATAGGAGATCAACATATGGATACTTGTGTTATGTGGGAGATAAGCTAATCTCTTCATGTTCAAAGAAGCAACACACAGTCGCTTTATCATCCACAGAAGCTGAATACAAAGGTATGGTGGAAGCTGCAAAGGAAGTGATATGGCGTAAGACTCTTATGAAGTGTTTTGACATCATTCAGAGTATACACTATTCATGGAGATAACATGAGTTCATTGTATTTAGCTGCTAATCCTCTGTTTCATGCCAGGACTAAACACATTGAGATTTAGTATCATTTCTAAGAGAGAAAGTGATGGACAAAGAGATTGAAGTCATACATACTTCAACAAAGGACCAGATAGCTGACATGCTAACCAAAAGCTTGGATGGACCAAAGCTACAGAGATTCAAAGACATGGCAAGTATAAAGAAGTTAGAGAAAACCTCAATTGATGATTGAAGGGGAGTTGTTGGTGCAAGGCAATCAGCAATTGAAGTTTTGATGAAGAATTGAAGTCAAGGACTGAAGAAAAGATAAAGTTATGAAGCATAAAAGAAGTGCATATCTAGATGATGAAGATGTGTACACATATGTACATTAATTTAGAGATAGGTCATATATATCTTTTGTATGGTCATAAGCTTGTACATATATGGCTATATATATAAGTAAAAAGTCGGGGCAAATAGGAGAGGGAGTGTAGAGTACAAGACTTCAAAAGAATGAGAAGTGATTAGACACTTGAGAAATGTGAACATTAGCTCTCGCATCCAGTTGTAAAGTTTTCTAGTAATGAAGAAAAATTGCGCCTGATATTTGTGCATTCTCCTTGTGCGCTTGATCATTTCAAGAATCCCTTTGTAGAAATCTAATTCCATATTTAATGAGTCTATGGTTAAAGTTTGAGAGCATAATTGTAAACATGCTATGAGAATTATGAGTAGGAACATTCATATGTGAAGAAGTGTTAACAGTCTTCTGAAACAGGCACAACTTTGACGATCAAAGATTTGATCATTTCTCAATGCACAGTTTAAAGTTTTGCACAAATGAGGAGTCAAAATCTAAGCTGGAAGGTAAGCCATCTATGCCTAAAAGCATTTGCATAAACGGGTTCTAGTTTGAGAGAATCAAGTGTTAGAAGTTACAGGTGCCTGAATCGACTTCTCAGGAGAATAGTTTTAGACATAGGTGACTTGATGAGATCATTTCTCAAGATTTACTGAGTCTTTGAAATGATTTAACTTGGAGAAGGTGCGTAAGCTATATCCAACACCTTGTGCAAAGTTTTATAAAAAACTTTACACATTTGATAAGTCAATGAGTGAGTTATGTGCAGCAGACTTTCTCTGTAGTCACCTTCTTCAGAGTTTCTTAAAATTTTGATAATTGATGATTGATCCTCCAATTTGGTGAAGGTTTTGAGTTACTCTTGTTATAGAGGTGCTCTAACTTCAAGAGTAGCTTGTTCTTTTGCAGATTAACACTCTCCATGAAAATTGAATGCGCAAATAATGATGTAAATGCCCCAAATCGGACATCTCAAATGAGGCATGCAAATGAGCCTTAAAATTAGCAATATGCTTTTCATAAGGACCAGTGAGCAACAGGTCATCAACATAGACAACAATGATCAAAAGCACATCATTTGCATGCTTAACATATAACGTGCTCTTTGTTGGACTGTTCTCAAAACCATGTGCAATCAAGTAGGCATGCATATTTTCATATGAAGCACATGGTGCTTGATTCAAACCATATAATGCCTTTTTCAACCTACACACTTGGTTTTCATGTCTTTTCTACACAAAGCCATAGGGATGAAAAGCATACACTTCTTCATGCAAGTGACCATTCAGAAATGCATTTTTAATGTCCAACTGATGTACATTCTAATCATGATGAGCTCCAAGTGCACATATGCTATGAATAATAGTCATTCGGCATGTAGAAGAAAAGATCGCATCAAAATAAATGCATGTTTCTTGAGCATAACCCCTTGCAATAAGCCTAGCCTTATACGTGTCAAGTGTTCCATCATGCTTACACTTCAGCTTGTATACCCACTTAGTTCCAATGTCCTTTTTTCCAGGAGGCAAGTCACATAAAGACCAAGTACCATTTTTCATGATAGCATCATATTCTGATTGCATAGCAAGCATCCAATTTTCTACATTTTGTGCTTCATCAAATGAAACTGGCTCATTCTGATCACAAAGACTAAAGGCAGCCATATCATAGAATTATGATGCAAAAGAAGCACTATGAGAGCTTAAATTAGCCTGATATGATAGAGGTGCATCTAATTTGCTATCATGCAAAGTCTGCACCGACCATTTTGGCATAAGTTTTACCTCCTCAATATTAGCTCTCTCATCAAGTGCATCATGTAAGTCTACATAAAAAATGGAGTGATTTGCATGATCACATGAAACCTGTAAAGGTTGAAAAGTTGCCCCATTTGAGCTAGCACTAGATTTTCCACTTGTAAAAAGAGGCATCAAAGTTTCAGACATGTCTTTGGAGCTAAGTCATATCCTTAGTACATGAAAGTAATGGCTGAATAGCACCTTCCACAAAAACAAAATCATGGTTAACCAAAAGGTGTTTACTCTATGGATGATATAGATGATTGACTTTGCTTTGAGAATTGTACCCAATAAAAATACGTTTCACTACTTTATCATCCAATTTCCTTCATTGTTTTTCAAGCACTAATGCATATACCAAACAACCAAAAACACACAAGTGATTAAAAGATGGCTTACAACCATGCCCAACCTCATATGGAGTGATAGACTACAATGCTTTAGTAGGACACTTGTTAAGTACATATGTTGCACACATCAGAACCTCAAGCCAGAAACTATGTGGTAAAGCCTGTGTCTTAACCATATACGTCGCCATCTCCATGAGCGAATTGTTCTTCCTTTCAACGACTCCATTCTGTTGAGGTGTATATGGAAATTTATATTGATGTTTTATCTTGCATTTAGTCAAAAATGCATTAAATTCAGAAGACATGTATCCCCCCCTCGATCAAAACAAAGGGTGCCCATTTTACATGCTGACATATTTTCAGTGAAAACCAAAACTGTTTGAAGCACAAAAACACTTAGGAATTTTCTTTCAATGGATATACCCATGCATGGCTAGAAAAATCATTGATGAAAGTCATGAAGTAAAGATAGTTCCCAAAAGAAGGTGTCTGCATAGGACCACAAACATTACTATGAACAAGCTGCAATTTCTGAGTAGCTCCAACTGAACCATCTTTTGGGAGGAGGAATGGTGCATTTTTCCCAAAATACAGCCTTCATATACATGTTTACCGGGTGCTTCAAATTTGGGCAAAGAGGACACCATTTCATATTTTTGGAGGCATAGGAAACTAGCAAAATGCCAATGATCAAAGCATGCATGCCAAAGCTTTGCATCTAACATAACCGGAAAATTTTGAACTACACATGTTGAATCATTCACACATTTTGCTTAATATATGACCTTATACAACCCATGAGATAAAATTCCAAAAGCAATAATGATGTTGCCATTTGACAGATCATGAGTCGTACAATTCTCATCAATAAATTTCACAACCAAGCCCATCTTGCCTAATAGTGAAACTGATAATGGATTTTTGTTAATCCTTGGCACAAATAAAGCATCTGAAAATTTAAAAGAACTACCATAAGGAATAGCCAAAATGATCTTATGAACTGCCATAATAGGATAAGAGGGGTTTTTGGCACATGTGATAGTATTCCCTATAGGGGCAGGCTCAAGTGAAGTGAAGAAATTATGCTATGAGGTAATATGTTTGGTTGCCCCACTATCAATGTACCACAAAATTTGAGTCTACTATAGACATACACTATTCATGTGAAGATGGTTCATAAGTGCAAACAATTGTAAATGCCCATTCTTCATTCTACACAAGACTAGCATACTCTGTTTTGGGTGTAGAGGCCTCTACAACAACCATTTGAGCCTCTTTCTTACTTTGCCTCTTTTGTAGCTAGTTTTGGACAACTCTTTATGACATGATCATTTCCTTTATAGTATTTACAAAACAATTTTTGCTTTTCTATTTTCTTTCCATCTCTGTCATCCTTCTTTGATGGTGCAAAATTAGCTGATTTTTGCTTACAAGTAAAAGAGCTCCATTTACCTTTGCCCGTCTATCTAGCTAGGAAAGATTGCTCTACAACACGCATAATGGAACTCTTCTACATAGATTGGTCTTCCTACAATAGAGCATAGACTAGCTCCTCAAATGTTAAAGCATTTGGATTGCTTTTCATCATCAATTGACAAGTAGAAGCAAAACTCTGATAAAAATATGAAATACCATCCAAAACGCACAACTGAATTGTCAGGCAAGACTTCATCAACAGAAATCAATTGCTCCTTCAAATCTTTGACCTTTGTGAAAAAAGTATCCATGGAATCTCCTTCATTCATGTGCTCACTCTCAAACTATTTTCATAGATAAGCAACACGAACCTCATTCCTTGCTTGGTATAAAGTGGTAAGCATATCCCAAACATCCTTTGCTATTCTACAAGAGTGAATGTGAGGAGTAATGGCACGTTTGACAGACAAGGCTATCAATGCATGTGCCTGAGCATCTCTACCATCCCAAAAAATTTTCTATGTAGTAGGTGCAATAGGAACCGAAGCATGAATGAATTGCTACTATATTGGAAGCACGGAGCTTAAGAACCAACACGTGTGTGAACCAAAATAGCAAGTTTTTGATAACTTGTGATTTCTGAAGTTATGTGTTTTAGATCAACCATTACATTCACCAACTCCAAAGTACATTAGTACTTTATTGGTGTCATTTGGATGCTAAGGGGGCCTACTACTCAACTATAAAGTGTATCAAGACTGGTACCAAGCAGGTTTAGCAAGTACCACTTCATTTCTTGAAGTATCCATATCCATCTTTCCCAATAGTTTTATCAAAGCAATTGAGGTAAAAGGGGAGATGGTTTCCCTTCTTTTATTGATAAATTGGATAGGAACAATTCCTAAGCATGGTCCTTTTTTGAGATATCATGCTTAGCATGTGATGATCCAGGATGACACGTACCAGTTTTTCATTTCTCTAACATGTATAGTGGTCATGCTAGTATATGTCAAGGCTACTTCATTGAGCTTTATTAGATTTATCTACCGTGAGTGATGACACATTTGTTACTTGCCCTCTCACTCATTTGTGGACATTAGATGTTTTCCTTATGTACTAATCTTTATATATTGCACTTGTTGTATTCTTGTTTTTAGGTCATCCTTGTACGTTCCTTTTTATGTACTAGAAGAAGAAGAAGATCATTCTTCCTTGCCTCAATCTGTGTGTGAGCTTCTACTTGAGAGTGAGAGTGTGTGTGTGAGCTCTCTTCCTTATTGCCTTCCTCGTGGCATGGTATCAGAGCCAGCGTGGCTGTAGAGAGCTCATTGAGAAGGCAATGGTGAAGAGTATGCAGTGAGGCGTGGAGAAAATGCAATTCACAAATGACCTCCATTTGCTATGAAAATGGGTGTTAAGGTAGAAGAGCTCAATATATTTTCGCGCATTATCCCTTTAGGGTCACTGGTTTTTGTCATATCAAAGTTTTGGAGTCATCTTGACCTCCATTTTGAGCCCGCAAGGTCAGGCCCATAGAAAAACTAGGTCAATTTTAGAAACTATAACTTGCACCGTGTTTGACAACACTCATATATTCTAGATCCAGAATTTCAAGTGAATCCATCTACTATTGATACATGAAAATTGTGTTTTTCTAAGATCAAATTGTCACATCATTGTGTGATATTGTTCAAGCATAAGTGTTGCTCGTAGTGTTTTGCAATGTTGTGAATTGCTACGAAAATGGCAAACATAGATGGAATGAGTCAGCTTATGAATGATAAGCTGGATAAGAACAATTCCCATGCGTTGAGATTCAGAATGATGAATTTCCTCATGGGAAAAGGCTACTGGAAATACATTGAAGGAGAGACCAAAAATGCTCCATAGTTGCCAGAGAGGAATCATACTGTAGGCCTGCTAAGAGCATACAAGGAATGGAATCAAGGAGCATGAAAGGTAATGTACTGGCTATCTATTAGCATACATGATAGCATGATTGGGCACATATAGGATGCCAAGACTCCTGTCACATGGAGTATCATATGAATAGGAAGAAGAGGTGAGACCCTCCTCTAATACTTATAGAGTATGATACTCATATGAGTGCCAAATGGCACTCATATGAGGAGCTTTGACTATGTACCCATATTGGGTAAGTAGAAGAGAGAGTAAATAAAAGAATCCTCCATGCGGCTGGGCGGATATTCGAACAAAGGTTCTCGATGCGTTTGAGTTCGGGACAGCAAGCAATCTCGAGAAGCGTGGTAGTACAGGACAAAAGTGGAGGCGATCATAGGGAGTCTTTACTACAGTGGTATCGGAGCAGGTGAGCATGCGCTTCAAGGCGTCAACAGGCCCACGAAGGAATAATCAACCCACAAAGGTGGTCAACACCCCCGGGCGTGCGCATAAGAAGCCAGAGGCTATAGCCACGAGTGGAGACCACTCCCTCCCTCCTTCCTCCCTCTTTGGTGAAGACTACACAAGGAGAGCAACCCATATATACTCTTTTTTGGCGCCACTAAGTGCTCATGTGGGATAAAAACTCTCCTCCTTTGACAGTATAAGTTTTTTTTTTCCTCTTGATAATGAGTTCGAGCTGAGCAAGGAGGTAACATTTTGAATTTCTTTTGGAACTTTGGAGTGGAAAGGTGATGTTAGGAGCCAAGTTTTTGGGAAAATTATGATGCATAAATGTAATACGGGCTGTGGAGATGGGTATGGGTTTTGGGTTGATTCAAAATAGCTTCAATCCCTCAGTTGGAGCTTTTCAAAGTCATCCACCTATGAAGATGAGTTCTTTTACTTGCTACCCTTGACCTACCCGGCTTCTCTGCACCATAGCTTCCTCATATGATATCGGATTTTAAAAATATTGGTCACATTTCGAAGCTACACTCCTAAAACATCACTCAGAAACCATTGATGTTGCATTTGGACGAGATTTGCCCCACCAAAATCTCTCCGCAACACTTCAGCAGGAACTAGGTGGCCACTCCCGGGCCTAGTTTTTCATCATCCGGAGTCCAAATCCACTTTTTTCACTTGGGATAGTCTCAAATATTTGAAGTACAAGTGCTGGGTAACAATTCTTGGACAGGTGAGGATTGATAAATCTCAGAAGTTGCTCAGTTTTACTTAGTTTGCCCGATTGGGGTTTTTCCCATGTGCTTTTGGCATTGTTTTGAATGGTTTATGGTGTTCAGAACCTACCCGGACCAATAGGACATTTCCAATTTTTGTTTGGGCCTGGTGAGGATTCAAAATCAGTGACCTAAACCTTCAAGGACTGCTTCGATACTGCTTCTGTAGCTTTACTTTGTAACAAGGAAGTGCTCTTGTGATATATTTCTCTTCTTCTTGCATATTTGAGCTTTACTTCCATTCATTTTCATACACTCTAGTTAGGAAACGGGGGAAGGGTAGAAAAACATGGAATCTAAAGGTAAACAAGTAGTTGAAACCACTTCTCCATCTAAAGAGCAACTAGAGGATCCTGATTCTAGAATGGAAAAAGTAGAATTAGGGCAAGAAGTAGCGAAGTTAGAAGAAAAAGAGCCTTCATAGGAAGAATATAGTTATGAAGAACTTATAGATGAATTTGTGACCAATTCATAGACTTGAAAGAGCAGACCCTTAAATTAGAGAAAGATCTTGGTAGCATCACATCTCTTATACTATAGCTTAAGTCTCAAATGATCTCACTTGAGACTAGTGTCACCTCTTTCCTAGCTAGGAAGGAAAGAGAGACTCCTCCTATTCCTTTGGAGCTCACTAGGAAATATATTTCTCTTCCTAGTAAGCATAAAGAGAGAGCTCTAGGGAAGCTCCCGTCATGAAAGACTTGAAGCCACCTACCTTTACGGGGGATGACCGCGACAAGAATAAGGATGCAATCTACACTTTTTAACAAAAGTGGCATGATTTGCATCAATTGAAGGGCACCCCACCCGAGTACCGTGTGCTAGAGGTGAGTCTATCCCTCAGCCCGCGTGCTTATAAATGGTGGATGAGTCTTAAGGAGGCGAAATCTATCCCTACTGACTAGACTCAATTTGAGAATCTTTTTCTAAAAGAGTTTCTTCCTGAGAATGAGGAGGAGAGGAATTGGGATGAGATAGGATTACATAGAGAGGTAGGCCTCTCTCGATCTACCTATCCCACTATAGAGAGATTATTTTGAAACTTAAGGGCTTAGATGATTTTCAGAAGACTAGAGGGTTTGTAAGGGGCTTAGACAAAGCCATAAAGAGGGAAGTCAGAAGGAATGCGCCTAAGATGTTTGACGAGGCGATCAAATACGCACAGATTTATGAGGACCATAACCGTCCTCAGTATACTCCTATGGAGACGGATCAGCCCCTCAAGCCTCTTAGTACGAATAATTCAAGAAGAAGTTGCCTTTTGGGAAAAAAAAAGTTTTTATTAAAAAATAAAGATCACAAGGGCCTAGATTATCCACAGACCAGTTTGAGAAGGCCAAAAGGGAGAACCTATGTTTTAGGTGCATATCTCCTAGCCATTCACAGTGGAACTGTCCACTCAAGAAGGAGGAAGAAAAGAAGAAGGGACCAAAGTCTAGTACAACCCCTAAAAAGGGCAAAAAGGTGGTCCACCTAGTGCAGACCCTTCCTATTCATGGTAGCTTTAGCTGCAAGGGAGTGGAGGTGATGCACGAGGATATAGAGCACACGTGTTGTTTGACTCAGTCATTGTGGTCACCGCAGTTTGGACCATATGACCTAGTTAAACTGCATGGTAGTGTATACGGGACTAGGGTGCAGGTCCTGATAGATGACTCTACCACTCATAATTTTATAAAATATGCTTTGGTCAAGAAATTAAAGATTCCCCAGTAGCATAGTGCACATAAATACATTGTATCTATGATGCAAGGGCAAGATAAAAGAATATGGGATACTATGGTATCCAATTTGGAAGTCAAGATGCAGGACTATACATATTATATGGACTTCCAAACTATGAACATGGAGAGGACAGATCTAGTCTTAGGAAGAGAGTGGCTATGGGGGTTGGGAGACACTCTTAAACGCAGTTATCAAAACAACACACTCGAATTTGAAAAGAATGGAAGTAAATTTTGTATTCAGGGAAAGAGAGATGTACCTAGTGCACCTCTCATTTCATCACTAGAGTTGTATAGTCTCTATTATTCTCAGCATGTACAGGACATGTTTTTATGGTATAGTCATGATATGGAGCATTGTACAGACATCTCATCTGATGTATATTTTCATGCTAGGAATGTAAATATGAACAAGACTTTCTACTATTCTTTTCTGCAAGAGTGTGTGGTTAAAAGTTTTAAGGATCTTATGTTTGAGTACATAGATGTTTTTCCCACTGACTGACCTAGAGGGCTACCACCTGAGAGAGGGGACATTGACCATGCCATAGAGGTTGTTACTAACACTAACCCTATGTGCAGACCACCTTATAGACTATGAGGAGGTTGAGAAGCCATTGCAGGATTATTTAGATAAGGGCTTCATCAAACCTAGCAACTCACCATGGGCATCACCAATGCTCCTAGTTAAAAACAAAAATGGCTCTATGAGACTATGTATAGACTATAGAGAACTTAATAAGGTAACTATAAAAAATAGATTTCCAATGCCTAGGTTGGAAGATCTATTTGATCAGTTACATCAAGCTAGGTACTTTACCAAGCTTCATCTTAGATCAGGATATCATCATATCAAAATTAGGGCAGAGGATGTCCCTAAGACTGCATTTAAAACTAGATATGGGCACTATGAGTTTTTGGTGATGCCTTTTGGTCTCACCAATGTTCCTGCCACTTTCATGAAGCTCATGAATAGTGGTTTATGGCCTTATCTAGGACACTTTGTAGTAGACTTTCTAGATGACATTCTGATCTATAGTGCATCAGAAGAGGAGCACTTGGAACACTTGAGGAAGGTATTTCAAGTGCTAAATGAAAATTCACTCTTTACTAAGGAGTCAAAGTGTGAATTTTTTAACACAGAGGTTAGATACCTTGGGCATATAGTCTCCCAATTTGGAATCCAGATGGATCTTGAAAAAGTAAGGGCTATCATGGAATGGCCACATCCAAGGAACCTGGAAGAGCGGCAGATCTTCTTAGGTTTATCAGGTTTCTATCAAAGATTCATTAAGAACTATGCCAAGATTGTTGTCCCGATGATGGAACAACTTAAAGGGAAAGGGAAAGCCTTTCATTGGGGAGACGAACAGAAGCAAAGTATGGAGAAATTGAAAGTAGCAATTGCTACAGCTCCACTTTTACATATAGCAGATCCCAACAAACCATTTGTGGTTGAGACTGACGCGAGTGATTTTGCCATAGGAGTGGTTTTAGTACAGGATGGTCGACCAGTAGCTTTTGAGAGCAAGCAACTAGAACTGGCTCAGAAGAATTACTCCATCTATGAGAAGGATTTGTATGCAATAGTCCATGCTTTGAAGAAGTGGCATAATTATGTATATGGTGCCAAAGTCACGATAGTGTTTGATCAAGAGATCATTAAGTGGCTCTTTAATCAAACAGACCTTAAAGGTCGTAAGGCCCGATGGGCTGAGACCCTTCAGGAGTTTGATTATGAGCGTAGGTATAGGAAGGGAAAGTTTAATGTAGTGGCTGTTTCACTTAGCCGCATGCCTATGCTCAATGGACTGAGTTTTACTCAGATCACTAGTGAGCTACTTGAGTCCCTTAGAGGAAAATGTAGGCTTGATCCTGCATATTCCGAGATTTTGGAAGCCATAGAGAATGGGGATCATGATATACGGGTTTCCAGTGAGAATGGAGTATCGACGGGTACTCAAGAAGGATTCAAGTGGAAGAATTACAGTGTCCATGATGGATATTTGTTATACAAAGGTAAGGTGTGTGTCACTAGAGATATTGAGATGAGACGGCATATTTTGTATGGGTGTCATGACACACCTAGTGCGGGACACCTAGGATTTAATAAGACTTATGATCTTGTTAAGAGGTAGTTTTATTGGCCTGGAGTTTATAAGGACGTCCTAGAGTATGTGCTTAAGTGCAACAAATGCCAGGTCAACAAAGCTGAGAGGTTTAGGATTGGAGGACTACTCCACCCATTGGATATTCCTAATGGGAAGTGGGAAAGTATCTCCATGGACTTTATAGTTGGATTACCTAAGACACAGAGAGGGCACGACTCGGTCTGGGTAATTGTGGATAGGTTAACCAAAATGGCTAGGTTTATTCCAACACCTACTACAGTGAAGACACCAGAGTTGGCTAGACTTTTTGTGGAGAACCTATACCGGTTATATGGTCTTCCTTTAGACATAGTTTCCAAACGGGATAGGAAGTTTACTAGCCACTTTTGGAGAGCACTCTTCAAAAGTTTGGATACGAGACTTAGCATGAGTACGGCCGAGCATCCACAGTTGGATGGGCAAACAGAGAGGGTTAACCAAATCCTAGCAGATATGCTTCGAGCATATGTGAATGAAAGGCAAACTAATTAGGAAGAGTACTTACCTATAATAGAGTTTGCATATAATAGTGTCAAGCATTCTTCCACTAGGCATAGTCCATTTATGCTTATGTATGGGTTTCAGCCAAGAGCTCCTTATGCAGTAGGCTTGCAGAATGAAAAAGTTCAAGCTGCAAAGGACTTCTTGGAAGAGATGAACGATATGCTTAGACTCGCTAAGGACAGCATTAGGAGAGCTCAGGATATAGCTAGAGCCTATGCTGACCCTCAAAGGAGAGATATCAACTTTGAGGTAGGAGAACAAGAATATCTTAGAGTTCCATCTAGTTCTGAAACCATGAAGACGGGACCTTGTCCAAAACTATCTCCTAGGTATTGTGGACCTTTCCAAATACTTAAGAGAATAGGAAAGATGGCTTACCAGCTCCAACTTCCAGAGAATAGTCAAATCCATCCAGTTTTTCATGTTAGTTGGCTTAAGAAAAGGCTAGGTGAATCTAACAACCTCATTCTAGATAGTGAGGTTGTAGAGCCTATTTCTGTTCAATCGATTCCACATGATCCTGAGAGCATACTACGCACTCGAGAGAAAAGGACGAGAAGTCACTTTTATAAAGAGTGTCTAGTAAAGTGTAAAGATAGTTCAGAAGATAGTGCCACATGGGAGTGGGTTAGCACCCTTTAGAGACGGTTTCCCAATTTTACATTACCTTCCCAAGAGTCTTTCTTAAGGGGAAGGATATGGGGAAACAACATGGAGACAAGACCATGTATTTCTATACATGAGGATATAGTGGGAGTGGTGGTCTAATATTTCTCTCTCAATCAGACCTTCCAATACCATTTTTGAGGACAAAAATGGAATTAAGGAAAAGGAAATGTCACATGGAGTATCATATGAATAGGAAGAAGAGGTGAGACCCTCCTCTAATACTTATAGAGTATGATACTCATATGAGTGCCAAGTGGCATCATATGAGGAGCTTTGACTATGTACCCATATTGGGTAAGTAGAAGACAGAGTAAATAAAAGAATCCTCCATGGGAGTGGGCGGATATTCGAACAAAGGTTCTCCGTGCGTCTGAGTTCGGGATAGCAAGCGATCTTGGGAAGCGTGGTAGTACAGGAAAAAATTGGAGGCGATCACAGTGAGTCTTTACTACAACTCCGAAAGAGGCTTGGAACAGTTTGGTCACATTGTATGAGACCAATACAAAGGCACGAAAATTGCAACTCAAGAACGAGCTGCATACATTGGAGAAGAAGGGCTTGTCAATAAGTGACTACACTCTAAAAATCAAAAGCATATGTGAGTCACTTGCATCTATTGGCGTGAATGTAAATGATGATGATAAAGTGGAAGTGTGCCTTCATGGTTTAGGAGCTGCATATAAGTAGTTCATAACTTATATATAGAAGAGAGAAAATATTCAGAATTTTGCTGATCCATGCTGATTATTGAAGAAAAGAATCTTGGTGAGGATTCAAACTCCCAAGGAAATCCCAATTCTGAGTAGCTATCCTACTCTGGCCAAGGAAGAGGCAAAGGTAGAGGTTTTGGAAGTGTAAGAGGAAATAGTAACCAAGACCAAGGTCAACAACATAATCATGGAGTAGGAAGAGGACAGTTTCGAAGGAGGGGGAGCCAAAGAGGTCGCAAAAATTTCCAAAGAAATGATTCAAGTAATCATAGTAAAGGATGCTAGAATTATGGTAAACTTGAACACTTTGAACGTGATTGCCGGTTGAAGAATAAAAGAATCCTTTAAAAAATCTAAAAATTCCAAGAAAAATTCCTTGAATTTTCCAACAAGATTCTCATGAATATGAGAAACCTTAAATGAGAAGCATGACATCTGATGAAAATGAAAACAACTAAGTAGAAAAGAGTACAAGAATAGCTATGTTCAACCTAGAAAGATTTTGCAAGTTCAAGGTGACCAAAAGAGCTTCAATTTTATTGATGATGATAGGCGTTGAGTTTGAACATGTTGACTAGTGGTAGCACCCTTCCATCCAAAGTCTCTAATTGCACCTCATTGCATTGTAGAATTTCTCTACTCTAATACGGTCCTTGCCAATGAGTTATCCACTTGCCTCACAATTGTGTGTGTAGTTGTAGTCTATGTAAGAGAATAAACATACCAGACTCTAACTTGTTTGTCCATAAATTTTTACCTTGAGCTTCCTTCCTTTTACTTTGTTTCTCCTCCAATTTGTTTGCTGCATCTAGGCGAATGTCTTGTACTTTGTTAAGTGTAGATAGTCTAGTAGATTCTATCTGGGGTGAGCCCTATAAAAATGCAAAGGGCTCAATAGGTATTACTCCATAGACCATTTGAAAGAAGGAGTATCATCTAGTTTCTTTGCATACCAACATACTTTTCTTTCTTTGCAAAGCTATCAATACTCTTTCTATGGACTCTACTTGTCTATTGGACCTTGGATAATATGCGCAAAATGTATAATGGCGAACCTTGTACTTGTTAAACACTTCATACAAAATTTTGTTAACAAACTGCATTCCTTGATCAGTGCAGATTCCAAGTGGACAACCAAACCTACAAAAAATGTTATTGTAGAAGAAATAAATAACTATTTGTGTTGTGCAATGAGGAGAAGCAATAGCCTTGGCCCACTTAGTTACATAGTCAATGCCAATCAATTTATACTTATCATTTCTTGAAATGATGTAGGATAGATAGGCCCGATGAAATCTAACTCCTACTTGTTTAATGGTTTCCATGATGTGGAGATAACCAATGGATTTTGTCTATGCTTTTTGGTTTTTGGACCACATCTTTGACAAACATGACACACACGAGCCAACATCTAGGATTCTATGGCTCATAATATGGATAGGGAGGTGCCTACCACATGGTCCTTCATGTTCCTTTGGGATAATGTGCCTTGCATCCTCTTCTTCCATGCACTTCCTAAGTAGATTATCCTTACCATATTTTCATAGTTTGCCTTCAATAAACATAAAAGGCCTACACTAAATTAGCAATCTCTTCCTTTGCATTGAATTATCTTTATCTGGGTACTTATCAATCTTGATAAAATTTTTTATATCATCATGCCATCATTTTGCTTTAATTGTGAATAGCTCAGCATCTAGGAATTCATCTTGCACTCCAATTGCCTAGTTCTTTAGGTTAATCTGAGAGAGATGATTAGCTATAACATTCTCGCTGCCTGGTCTATGCACTATATCAAAATCAAATTATTGAAATAATAGAAGCCATCTTCATACTCTTCCTGTTGCTTCTGGCTTGTTAATAGATACCTTAGTGTTTGGTGATTAGCAATTATGAGGAATATTACCCCTAAAAAGTAATGGAATAATTTTTGGATAAAAAATACCAATGCCAAGGACTCTCTTTGTGTGGTACTTTATATCTTTTTTTTCTTTCGTTAAAATCCAAATTTCATACTAAATGAATCTATCTAACTTATACCCCTCACTATGGTGTGTGAGAATTGCTTCTCGTTCATAAATGCTTGCATCTACATGCACATGGAAAACCTTAGACCAATCAGGTGTGACAAGAATTGGTGCAAACACCAGCTTGGATCTCAACATGTGATAAACCATTTGCTCTTGACTACCCCACCTAATTGGGATCTTTTTATATGTGATTCTATAACAATGGCCTGGCTACATCTACATACATCTTAATGAATCTCCTCTTCTAACTGGTATTACCCAAAAAGCTTTGATTTTCTTTTGGTGATTTAGGCTTGGGTAGCTTTAATATGGTTGATAGACTACAATGATTTAGTGGGACACCTATTAAGTACATATGCGGCACACATAACAGCCTCAAGCCAAAAACTATTTGGTAAAGCCTGACTCTTGACCATACACCTCGCCATCTCCATGAGTGACCTGTTCTTTTATTCACCAACTCCATTCTGTTGAGGTGTATATGGCACTATACACTGATGTTTTATCCCATGTTCAGCTAAAAATGCATTAAAATTAGAGGACATATATCCCCCCCCCCACCCCGATCATAATCGAGGGTGCCCATTTTATATGCATACAAATTTTCATTGAAAACCAAAAACTATTTGAAGCACATACATAGCCTCATAATCATATACTAGACATGTTGAATGAGTCATAGATTTTTCATAATCTATGAGCTTGTACAACACATGAGATAAAATGCTAGAAGCAATAATCATGTCGCCATTTGACAATCTTGAACTATAGATCTGTCATCAACAAATTTCACAACCAAGCCAATCTTGGCTAATGCAGAAAATGATAACAGATATTCCTTGATCCCTGGAACAAATAAAGCATCTGACAATGTAAAAGAACTACCATTGGTAGTAGATAGAATGATCCTACCAACTCCCACAATAGGATAAGAGTGGTTGGTGCATGTGATAGTATTTCGTGTAGGGGCAAGCTCAAGTGAAGTGAAGAAACTACACTACAAGGTAATATGTTTGGTTGTCCCACTATCAAAGTACCAAACATTTGAGTCTACTTTAGACAAACACTGTTTAGAAGAAGATGGGTTAAAACTACAAATAGTAGTAAATGCCCATTCTTCATTCTGCACTAGATTAGTAGACTCTCTTTTCGGTGTAGAAGCCTCTGCAACAACCACTCTAGCATCCTTTTACTTTGCCTCTTTTTCAACCAGTTTTGGACTATTCTTTATGACATGATCATTTTCTTTATAGTACTTTCAAAAAAATATCTAGCTTTCTATTTTCTTGTCGTTTATTTCATCCTCCTTTGATTATGCATAATTGGCAGATTTCTAGTTACTAGTAGAAGAGCTCCATTTACCTTTGTCCTTCTAACTAACCAGGAGAGCTTGATCTGCAACACGCATAATGGACCTGTTTTACCTCGATTGATCTTCCTACAAGAGAATAGAGACTAACTCCTCAAATGTTAAGGAATTTGGATTGCCTTTCATCATCAAACAAAGGGTAGAAGCAAAAATCTAATATGAATCGAGAAGACCATTCAGAACAGGCTGCACAAGTGAACTATCAAGCGAGACTTCATTAGTAGAAATTAGTTGTTCCTTCAAATCTTTGATCTTTGTCAAAAAACTATCCATGGAATCACCTTCATTTATATTCTCAATCTCCAATTATTTTCAAAGGTAAGCAACATGAGTCTCACTCCTTGCCTAGTATAAAGTGGTAACTGTAGTTCAAGCATCCTTAGCTATTTTGCAAGAGTGAATGCGAGGAATAATTGCACGTTTGATAGAAAAGGCTATCAATACATGTGCCTAAGAATCTCTACCATCCCAATGAAGTTGCTCTATAGTAGGTGCAACAGGAGCCATAGCACGAATAGGAACTTGAAAAATATCACCATCTTCAAGGCCTTTTACATGAGCTTCACTAACTGTAGTTGCAGGTGTAATAGGATGTTTTTCAACACCCTGCGCAATATTCCATATTCCTTTTGCGACCAATACATAATGCATTATATAAGCCCATAATGGGTAATTGGAACCATCCAAAGTATCCTCAACATGCAACATACAAAATACATCACCACTTTCAACCATAACTATTGATTAAAATACCCCGATGTAGAAAAATGATTGTATTTGAAAAAGTTGAACAGAACTATCCTCATGAGTTCTACTAAACCTATAGGAGACTTTGAGATGCTTGTACTAGTGATAGAGCATTCAGAGGCCAAAACGAATTCTGATTGCGATTTCGGCACAACATAGCAAAGCTTTTTGATCTCCTAATCACCTTGAGTATGGTCACCAATTTCTGTGTGATTCAAAGAGTGTGATCGGGGAGGTGTCAACGACACCCTAGATGAAGCGGTGACCAGCTCAGATACCAATTGTTGGAGTTAGACTTCTATAGAATCACATGAATAACAAAAGGAAGAAGAAGAATCTTGGAGCACAACACACACTATGGAATGTATTAGGACTAGAATGTACAAAGATAAGTAACCGATTAGGCAATAGGCATATATGCAAGCCAAGGGAAAAACCTCCTAAAGAGGGAAAAAAGTCCCTGACGGTCCTAGTGTGTTCACACACATCAATACCTAAATATATCAACACAAGAACCATACCTTTAGAAGATATGACATGTCCAACAAGGGTACCTTCTGTCACTAGGAAGTGACACTTACTAGTATTCAAATTCAATTTCGTTTTCTTACATCTGTTGAATCTGAATCGTAGTTGGATCAAATGATCATCCAAACAATCCATAAGACTACTAGTGTAAGTACCCAAGAAGGATGATGAATCATCCATGAAAATTTGAAGAGCCTCCAAAAGTAAAGGCCCAAAAGTAAGGTTCATTGTTCTATCAAAAGTGGTTGGGGCAATTCTAAGTCCAAAAGTTATCTTATCATAAACATATGTCCCCCACGGAGTCATGAAAGCTATCTTTTCTTGATCCTCAAGATGGAAGAATGTTTAGTTGTACCTACTAAATCCATCCATGAAGTTATAGAGTGCATGTCTAGACACTTCTTCTATAATGTTTTCTGCAAAGGGCATAGGGATCCCATCCAAAATTGTTATCTTGTTAAGTGCTCTAAAATCCACAAATATTTTGAATGTGTTTGTATCTTTTTAAGCACAATGACCATCAGAGAGAGCCACTATGAATGTTCAGTGGGAATAATAGTTCCTACATCCTCAAATTTTTTATCTCTAGATAGATACCCTCAACGTACTTTGGATTTAATTTGTAGCTTTTCCCCCCTTCCTGGCCTGGCTGTTTCAGTCAGTGGAATCTTGTGTTCCCCAAAACTTGTAGGTACTCCTTCCAAATCCTTGTAATGCCATGCAACTAAATCTGCATAAATTTTCATAAAAGATGTTATGTTTGGAAGCATATTTATATAATTCTATAACCAAGTGGTCAATAATATGGATGAAAGTTTTCGTTGTTGTCTAGTTGAAGTTTTTTGATAAGGTTCTTATCCATCAATGTGTTGAGGGATTCTTCTTCAGCTTTGGATTCATCCATCACTTTATCCCACACAAACTGAGTGTTACATGCATTATCACTTTGGATATCAATTTTTTGTTCCTTTTCTTGCTCTAACCATGTAGGGATTTCATGAACTTCAAAACAAATCTTCAATAAACTACTTTTCCTTCTTGGCATTTGAATCAGCTTCATCTATGTTGCACTTAAGAGGTGTTTTCTTCCCTCTTCTATGACCTTTCACTAGTTCACCCAATCCAAAAACTTGTATGATATCCTCTTTCTCTTCATAAAATTCTTTTGTACTTGAGTCACTTAGAAAATTACCATAGCAAGAAAATGAGTTACCTACTTACAACCACGGCAAAATGTCATCTTCATCATATAAATCCAATTCTAAGTTTTTCATCATGTCTTGTTCCATACAAATGCCAGTATCTTGCATCATACATGGTATGTACCTTGTTGTTTGGACCTTCTTCTAAATATATCTATTTAATCTCCTTCCCTGTATGTTTTACACATATACTTTCCTTGTCTGTATCATGTGAAACACTGGCATGCCTAATCTAGGGTGTCAAAATCAACAAAGGAAAATCGACATCTACCTATGGCAATCTTAATCAACAAAGTGCACAGTAAAGATGTTACATTGTACCTCAATTAGAACTTGGGGGAACACTTCCATTGAACTTACTCTCCTTTGGTCGGCCAATCTCATAGTGAAGTTGGCTAGTCTTGATTTTTCAAGTCCAACCTTTTCCATAGTATATTCAGGCATCAAGCTAATGCGTGATCTGCCATTCACTATAACTCCTTGTAGATGTTGTCCTTTAGTAGTGACAATTAGTCACAATCTCCTATAATCTATGAGGGGGGACTCCCCTACTACATTACACTCACTCATAACATTAGCCTCATTAATGATCTATAGAACTTTTGAGCTCAATTTTGCATCCATTTTTAATAAATAAAAAAATACTAACCTCCTTTTTAATGGATTCAAATAGACTTGAAACCTCAAATTCCATAGGAGCAAGGGCTACATGTTACTTCTCAATCTCTTTTTGTTGTTTATTATGAACACTAAAAGAAAAATCACCTACTTGTTAACGTTTATCTTTATTATGTACATCATAATAGGCTTTCTACCTACATTTAGTAACAGAAATGTTTGTTGTGACTCTAAGTATTGTTTCTTGTAATTGTTCTAGCAACTCCACATGGCTTGATACTTCACAAACTTTCGATTCATAAGTTTTTGCTACTATTAGCATAGTAATTAAAAGTTTTATTGGTAGAATGGAATTTTTTTCATATAACAAATTAAATGGTCACATAGCTCCTAAAACTATCTTATAAGAAACTCTATAGGACCAAATAGTGTGATTAAATTGTATGTCCATTTTGAGCACTTATTGTTCACTAGTTTGGTCAGTATGTACAAACGAATATGCTTGTGCTTTTTGGCTTGGCAACTAGCCAAACGGGGATAAGGTCCAATTTCTTTTGAACTATTAGAATCTTATCTAATAGGTTTTCCATGATTTCAATAATAAAATGTGTATCCTTGTTGCAAATAATTTATAGAGGTAGGATTCACATCTTCATGTTGCTCTACATTCAGCACATTTAGTCAAATAATTAGTAGCCACTATCATATATTCTACATGCAAGCCTTTTGTTGGAGGTGAATGTGTCCAATGAAATCAATCCTCCATTTCGAAAAAGCTCTTCCACTCATCAATGGCTAAAAGGGCAACTAATCTTTAGGAAAAGGCTATTCTGTTGGTTGAAAAACCTAAAATCTATTCACATAATGTCTTGCATCCATTAGCGATGTTCTCCACCCTAAGACAACAAAAAGTATATTTCTCGTAGTCCAAAGGTGAAATATCCTCCTCAAGCACCTAAGTGTGCCATTTCTAGGATAAGGAAATATTCACTCTCATGTATGCACAAACACATCCTTTCCTCTACTATAAAATTGATTCCCAAGAAGAGAATACTCTTTAGATTGCTTTTCAAAACTTTGTTCTAGCAAGACCAATGCCTTATAGAAATATTTCATCACAAAGTTAATCTAGAATTTCCTTAATCCATTCTAGTTCTATAGTTACTTGATAAAGGGTTGAATGTTTGTTCGTTGATGTATCAATGAAAACCAATAAGTAATGCAATAGTTGTGAATTTGTTTGGTCATGTAGGGCCAATATACCTGTAGATACATTAAGTTTTGCAAAGCCTTTGTTTGGAAAATATGCCATGCCAAATTATTTATGTGGGCTTGAGGGATGGGATCCCACTTCTCATCTTCATCAAAACAACAAGACAATTCCCTATTTATCTTTTCTATAGATACAACTAATCTCTTTCTTTTCCTTAGAGAGATATTGTTGCGATGGACTAGACATAAACATAGAAACATAAGGTTCCATCCACTTGCGTACCACTTCTAGGTAAAAAAAATAGATATCTAGAAAATTATACGATATCTCATTTGGTGGTTTGCGATTTGTTAACCTAGAAAGGTGATCTGCATGAAATTGCATATTACCCTTTTTTTACTACTAATTCAAAATCAAATTCTATTAAGGAGAGAAACCATCAAACTAATTTTCTAATGTTACATGGTTTATTAACTGGATAGAAAAGTGCTTGATGATCAACCAAAAAATCTTAAAATTTTTGCAAGCAAATATTTTCTAAATTTCTCTATTAGCATACATCATTCCTAAGCCTTCTCTAGTAGCATATGCTATGAGAAAATCAAGCCTACCTTCAATATCAAGTCGTGCTAAGACACAACCTATGGCATGGTTTTAGGAATCAACATGCATGTGGAAGACTTTTTTCTACTTTGACACTTTCAATATGGAAGTTATGAATATGTTGTATTTCAACTCTTCAAATGCTTTGCCACACTCTTCAGCCAATTCAAATTTGTTTATCAAATCATATATGGGTCTTGCAGTGAATGCATATATGTGGATAGATCTCCAATAATACCCACAATGACCCATGAAATCCTAGAATTGTGTAATAATCCTAGGCTTTGGAAGATTGACAATATTGATTTTATCTTCATCTATGAACATTCCATGCTTTAAGATAATGTGTCTTAAATGTTTTCTATTTTTTTACCATGAAGACACTCTTTTATGTTTATTGAGACTATACGTTGTTGCCATTCAGTATTAATTTATCTAACATACGGAAGTTTTTGTGCAAAATATGCAACCAATTTATCCACATAAAGTACCAAATATTTTCTAGGAAGTACTTTTGCGAAAAACAAACATTAGTCTCTAGAACCTTGGAGGGGATTATTTCGGCCAAACAACATTACTTTAAGTACATAGATTCCAAATTCTATAGCAAAGATGGTCTTATGATGTGTTCAAGTTCAATCATGACTTCATTGTAGCCTCAGAAGCCATTTAAAAATCCATAAACATCCTTTCATTCTAAAGTTTCTTGAAGAGGTGATCAATGATGGGAAGGGGATAAGTATCCCTTATGGTTGTGACATTTTCCTTCTTCGAGCTCATGTAAACTCTTGGGTTTCCATTTCTTTTTGGGCACAACAACAATGTGGAACAACCATTAAGTGTCATCGCATAAAGAAAACTAGTTTCTAAAGTTTTATCTATCTCCTCTTTAGTCTTAGCTGAATATTCATCATTATATGTGTATGGGCTTTGTTTAGAGGATTTAGCATATAATTACATAGGTATTCTATGGGAACATATATGATGATCAACACCCTTTAGGTCCTTGTGGGACCAATAAAATACATGTCTATATTGTCAAAACATTTCGTTCAATTGGGTTTGTTCAATTTCTGTTACGTCACTCCGTATGCAAGTGATTTTCTCTTCATTACCTTCAATTGTGACAACCACTTTCGTCTTCATCTCTTGGTTTTCATAGAAATCTTGTATTTCATGCTCGTCTTTTTGGTCATAAATCTATGGGTGTATTGTCTTTTTGATATTGTCTTTGGGTTGGCTTTTTGATATTGTTTTCATGAGGATTGGCTACCTTTTCCGATAATTGTTGGGTCACTTTGATCATTCCCCTACACATATCTAGTCTCTAACATTGTAGTTCATCTTTAGGATAGCTTTTTTGTGGTGTTCAATTGATCGTATTGTTGTTATTCTAGCTTGATATGCTTTGATTAACATGTATGAATCGTCGAGAATCGGGTTTGCCAACATTGATCCTACTCATTCTCTTTCTTATGTGAGATGATTTTTAAAAATCCTCAAATCTATGAGTTCCATTGAATGAGCCATTACATCAATCTTTTTCTTGTGGGAGATAACTTTACAAGCACATTTGTCTTTCCTTAACGGTCTTCTTTTTTTCTCATTGTCTATGGTGTTGAGTTCTTATCCACCAATTTATTTTTTGTCTTAGTTTGAAATTACTTATCGTCATTGAAATTGGAATCATCAAAAAATTTCATTTGAGCTATTTTCTAAGACCATGTAATCACTTGAATGGGTTTACTATTGTCACTATCATCCTTAAATGATATGTGGGATACCAAATTCAAAGGCATTACTTTAACTTTGTTTGGAACCTTAGCACAATATTTGAGAACATGATCCGTTCCACATCCATCACAAAACCCAAAAGCTAATATTTGAGAACATGATCCGTTCCACATCCATCACAAAACCCAAAAGCTAATTTTAGTGGATATGCTAGTGATTTCACCACATAGCTATCATGAATGAATTGATTTCCATTGCTTCAAAAGAGTGTAACCCTTGTTATGTTGGAATTAGTGGAAGAAACGTCTGAAGTTATGCACTTGGGATCCAACATTGCTATACTAGACACCCACTTGTAGTAGAGCAATCTATCCATAAAAGGCTTGATTTTGAACTTGATTATTCACTTTGCTTCTCAATGTAGGTCCCATAACCATAGTCATAATTCATGTTATTGCTTCTTTGATCAATTTCTCATGTAACTGGCACTATGGCTCTCTTAGAGCTTTCCTCTGTTAAGCATTTCAATTGCAAGATATGGTTAGGGTGAGGAGGCTATTGTCCTAGCACAAGTTTTGTAGGATTTTTCAACCACTAATTTTGGCTTGTGCTAGGAGCATAGTATTGCTACTTTTTTACTATAAGATTGAGCCTTATTTTGATATTGTCTTTGGGTGTATTGGTTGTATCATTGATTTCCTTCCCCTCTTGATAAGTGAATGATCTCTTTGCATAAGTGTATGCTACGGACATCCTTTTGTTAAAAAATGACTTGAGCACTCGAATTTTGTCTTATATCTTGATCCTCTTGGCTTATTTCTTTTCTTAAACTCGTTAGTCACTTTGAATACCTTCTTTTTATCTCTCTTAGAAAATGATATTTTTGGTCCGCAAGGATATTTTCTCGTACAAATATTGCAAATGGACCTTTTTTTCATTGTTTATCCCTTTATGATTGCTACACACTCTCTGTGTGTTTGATCTTGATTCCCTATGCTATGTTCAGATTCCAACCAGAACTTCCTGTACAACTTTCATACCCCAAAGATCTATTTGGATGCACAATGTTTTTATGTTCAAACTTTCAATGTTATATGCCTTCCCCCAACATTAATCAAGAATAATACACATCAATCCCTAGTACTTAGCCACCCTTGTGTGTGTTTTGTAGAAAGATATATCTATCCTATATTGACTCATCAATGTCTTCATAAAAGACTTATGGGTCAATCTTAATCCATTATTTTTCTCTAAGATTCATGTGACCCCCTCTTCCATCACAAACTAAAAATTCAATAAAAAAATGCTAAAATACTAATCTTACCTTACAATCCAATATGATAATATCTTTGATTGATTTTTTGACACCGATGGTCTAATACAATGCTCTTCTTGCCAAATGGTTGCCAAAACTCTAGCTCACCCACTACTTTTCTCTTAGGCTGCACCAATAGCTCTCTCTCATGCTCTCTTAGTAGTTCACTCAAAGAGCTGATGTGATATCTCTAGGAATTGCTTGACCTTTGGAAATCATTTGTTTGGTTTTTCTTAAGTGTTTATTTTATTTTTTTTTGTTTTTTAACATGAAAGTGGTAGATATGATATCTAGCCTACTCTAAATGATGCTCCTACTCAATCGAGATGAACAAAAATGAAATCAAAACCTACATTACTACTGCACGTACTAGTTGAGTTAATGAAAAAGATCAATAGAGATCGATTTTTACACAAAAATGCTTCAAAAAGGCAAGAAAAATACTTAGACCACCACCTTTAACAAGGATAAAACCACATTTTCCTAACCTTTAAACTTCAATGGAGAGCTTGTAGACCTTAAAACACGAAGTTCACTAGCTTCAAGTGGTGTGGATCAACCTTGTTTTTTGTCAATCCAAGTAGCTCCCATATGCTATGGAGCTCGAGAAATAGCACTCAAAAAAGAAATCAACCCACAACGTATGGCTTCAAATGACACAAAATGCACACTTGGAGCATGCAAAATTACTCAAACTAGATAGATCTGAGGTTTGGAGGAGGCATGCAAGGGCATACAAGGGTGAAATTCCTCTACAACTTTCATACCCCAAGGATCTATTGGATGCACAATGCTTTTAAGTTCAAACTTTGAATGTTATAGGCCTTCCCCCAACATTAATCAAGAATAATACACATCAATGCCTAGTACTTAGTCACTCTTGTGTTTGTTTTGTAGAAAGATATATCTATCCTATATTGACCCATCAATGTCTTCATAAAAGACTTATGGGTCAATCTTAATCCATTCTTTTTCTCTAAGATTCATGTGGTCCTCTCTTCCGTCACAAACCCAAAATTCAATAAAATAAATGCTAAAATACTAATCTTACCTTACAATCCAATCTGATAATATCTTTGATTGATTTTTCGACATTGATGGTCTAATGCAGTGCTCTTCTTGACAAATGGTTGCCAAAACTCTCGTTCATACACCGCTTTTCTCCTAGACTACACCAATAGCTCTCTCTCATGCTCTCTTAGTAGTTCACTCAAAGAGCTGATGTGATATCTCTAGTAATTGCTTGACCTGTCCCTTTTTTTTGTTTTTTAACATGAAAGTGGTAGACATGAGATCTAACCTACTGTAAAAGATGCTCCTACTCAATCTAGATGAAACAAAATGAAATAAAACCCTACATTACTACTACACCTACTAGTTGAAATAATGCAAAAGATCAATAGAGATCAATTTTTATGCAAAAATGCTTCAAAGAGACAAGAAAAATACTTAGATTGCCACCTTTAAGAAGCATATAATCACATTTCCCTAAGCTTTAAACTTCAATGGAGAGCTTGAATAACAATATGGTATCCAAAAATGATGTAAAAATTATTGTAGACCTTAAAACACGAAGTTCACTAGCTTCAAGTGGCGTGCATCAACCTTGTTTTTTCTCAATCCAAGTAACTCCCATATGCTATGAAGCTCAAGAAATAGCACTCGAGAAAGAAATTAGTCGTAATAAAGTAAGTGTATGGTCTAGGGATCCGATAGCTTCAGACAGATCTGAAATCGGGTACCATTTCCTCACTCGTCTGTAGGACCAAAGATCTCAAGGGTAGACTCAAGCATAAGTTCATGTGCTCTCATATTCAAGTGATCCACTTAGCTTAGTGATTAGTACTCAAGGATGTGAAGGAGGAGGACTTGGGTTCAATTCCCATGGGGAGCATGGGGAGAGAATTTTGCCCAAAGAGTTCTAGAGCCTTCTAACTGAAGTTAACATGAGTTAACTTGAGTCGAGGGAGACTTAACTCGAGAGGTGAGTACAACCACCACTAGTGGACTTGAGTGGAAGGTACTAAAGCAGTGGACAAGATCACTCCAGCCACTAGTAGGCTCTAGTGGTAGATATGAAAGGAGTGGAGGAGATTCCACATGCACTTGTGGACTCTAGTTACATTTGTGGTCCTCGTTGATTCGACCAGCTATATATACAACCATAAGGTTGGGAGGAGAATCATCTCTCTAGCACATGGTGGTCATAATCCTTGTTCTCTTACATAACTCTAATGAATTTCTAGAGTCTAGTATACTCTAGAATAGAGAAGTTGGGAATTCCTCATAAGATTGACAATTCCCAAAAACTTTCAAGTAAAGTCTTTGAGAAAAGTATCCTAAGTTGGATAATTTTCATTTTGAATTTGACTTGGTCAAGATATAGTTAGATGACCCAAAATAAATGGAAAACTTTCTCCTGCTGTTTACATAGGAGTTTCAAGCCTATTAGGACCAAGTGGTCCTCAAGTCGGGCCCAGAAATCAAGTAACTGTTAGTTGAGAGTTAATCATTGAACGAACATCCAAGTCAGATATTCAGATCAATACAAGTTTTCAAAATCAAAATCAAGTGAATTAAGAGTTCTCAAAGTCTTGATTGGGATACAATTTCCATTCTAGTTACTAAAGTACATGGACCAATCATCCATTTCTATGTTTGTGCCTAGATCGCATATCGAGAAACAATGAAGTGGCTAGGAATGTTTTTAGATCCACCCTTATTAATCATTCACTACTTTCTACTTTGACCAAATTATCAAAGTGCAAACTCGGATGGTGTTTTGAATCCTTTGGGCAGGGATGCCACCACAGAGATGAGACATGTTCTTCCAGATTTAGAACATGATCATGTTTTCCAGGTTTAAGAACATGAGGCTCGGGGGTTGCCTACAGTGTGTATATAGCTCTTTTTTTTAGGAAGAAAATATTTTCTCAAGGGGGGAAGAATGTAATAAAGTAATTCTATGGCCTAAGTATTTTATAGCTTCAGACAGATCTGAAATGGGGTACGGTTTGGTCACTCGTCTGTGGGGCCAAAGATCTCAATAGTAGACTCAAGCATAAGTTCATGTGCTCTCATATTCAAGTGATCCACTTAGGTTAGTGGTTAATGTTGGAAATGAGGTAGGCCCTTGGCTCATGTCACAGGTCCATGGTTCCAAAGTTCCAGTCATGTACAACATTAATTCCAGCAATCTTCCAATATTGACAACACATGAACATACCACAACTTAATCATACAGATGATGAGACAAAGATAGAGAATGAATAGACGACATGTGTAAGGTGTTACGTAAGCCATCGCTTACTCATAGTATCATATATACCAATGTTCAATGTACAATGTGGGAGCAAAACTCTCAACCACTCTATGTGATGAGAAATAGATGAATGAGTGAATGTACAAATGAAACAAACATATTCAGATGTATGGGAAAAAATCTGAATATACATGAGATGTGTGACCTTATAGGTTAAAGAAGAGTGAATATGAGTGACTGAAAGAGGAAGGATCAGTGTGAAACTGCTAATCAACAAACCCTTATATGAACTTAGGCTATGGAAGACCCTAAGTCAGATACGTGTGTGAAAAGATCACATACTTAAAAAGTAGCAAAGAATGCTAACAAGTTTGTCGCCGGAAATCCTCAAACTCATGTGAACACACATTCTTAAACACCTCATCCAAATATGCATAAAGCATATACGTACTGATTCTCTTGTATCTATGTCGAATAGGACTCCTCCTGATATGAACGCCACAGCTTCCATAAACTTCAAGTAGTACCTGTGTGCATAAAGAGAATATGTACCTGAATACTTAGCTTAAGATGTGAATCTTATGTTAACCACCATCCATTGTCTTTGAAGTAGCCCGACATCTTCTTGTAGAAGAAAATCTTCAACCTGATATCTTCTTGTAGAAGACAATCTTCAAATACACCATGTAGATGGCCGATCCTCACCATCAAGCTGCTAATGACCAAGTCTTCTTGCCATGAACAAGAGATAACCTCCTTTCCATAAGCTAGAGTGTGAGCACACCCTTCATCTTCTCCAAGAAGGATCATTAAGAAGAACTCCATAGCTGCTCCTCAACATGCTTCAAGTTAGCACCATGGCTGCCCCATGTGCTAGACAAAACACCACCTCTATGAGGTCCAAGCTCCAAACTTGTGTTGAATACTAGGTGAAGGATGAAAGATACTGATCCAAGCTTATTCTTATATAGTTTTAGAGTAGCCTCCAAAATCTCTAATAAAACACAAATCTCCACGATCGCATAAAGAAAGCATGATTGTAATAAAGCAAGATCGCGTCGCTCATCCGTTAGTGTTTTTTAATAAAAGCAAAATCATAAGTTCTTCCGCATTGCGTGATCTGCTGCCGATGGGATTTGATCCCGCGTTGGTTCTTTGGGAGGTCATTGGTCTAGCCACAGTGCCCCATGCTTTTGGATGTAGGTACTACTAAAAAATAGCTATAATACCTCGCAACACCCATCGATTCTTGAATCAAAGACTATACAAGATGTCTACAGATGATGTGATCTGAGAGCAAGATTGACCAACCTTTGACAAATAGGACATTGTTTCCAACAATCCCCCCTGCAATGTCATATTGGTACAACCTCAACTGGATCTGCAAACTATCAAAGCTGCAAAACTCCACAAGCTTCAAGCTTGTTCTCCCACACTTCAGAACTTGTTCTTTAAAAAAGTCTTCTTCAAAATTGAATTTTGACTTTCCTTCAAAAATCTTAACTTGCTGAATATGAACCATAATACTTGAGAAAATATGCAAAGTAGATATCCAATATTGTACTCATCAAGCAATCACTGCTTGACAACAAATGTAGCATGAACTGTCTCCGAACTTGCTATCTCCTATTTTCAAAAACCTGAAAACATACACTAGGATCCATATATTTGCATTTACCTTCCAAAAAGGTTTCTCAACGTACTTCTGCTGCGTCATGTAAATACACTAAACAAAATCAGGAACTGAATCCTGGAACCTGTGACTGACAACTCACAACTTAGTGCATTATGAACACGGCTGGTTCATCTCTGACTGTACTCAAGTCAAATCAACTCAACTCAATTGAAATCAACTGAAATTAACTGAAATATGAGTAACGATCTATGATGTCATCATGTCTTCATCCTTTAAATCCTTCATACCTCTTTCCTTCAGAACTTGGTATATATATGTGTGCACTTTTGAAAATACCTCTCTGAAATATGAAGCTTCTTTTCAATAGAACCCTCGAACCTTCTCCTGAACAGGAACATCATAACAAGAACTTTCTCCAAACATTCTTCCTCTTCCTTCTTCTTTTAAAGATGGAACATAAAGAGAACCTAACAAAGGAAATATAGGAATACCTGAAAGTATGAATCTGCATTCTTTTACATATGGCTGAAAATAAGTCTTCATGTTTCATCACCCCCCTCGATGACTTAACACTAGTATCCAGTATTCTTCAAATTATATCAGACTTTATGAAATTTGGAACGTCTTCCTT
The DNA here is from genome assembly GCA_020310875.1 of Ceratopteris richardii. Taxonomy (NCBI): domain Eukaryota; kingdom Viridiplantae; phylum Streptophyta; class Polypodiopsida; order Polypodiales; family Pteridaceae; genus Ceratopteris; species Ceratopteris richardii. The sequence goes on from CM035418.1 coordinate 121,599,769, forward strand.
CATAAATCTCATGTTTAATGATGAATACTTGTATCTGAAACAAAAATTATGAATACTTTTTATTAGCATTGTGCACATGCCAAAAGCTTTCCATGTCATTCTTTAACTTTCCAAAATCTAGAATAAGGTTAGCTGAACCTAACATAACAAAACCTTGCTGAAAGCTTTATAGAATTCATAACCTTCTGCAACATAACAAGTATTTCTATCTCTGTGTAACACAAATTCGATAGAACCTGAATCTTTGACTTACTTCCTCCAATGGTAAGAACCTTCACAAACAAAGGATAAAGAACTGACTCATAAATACTCAAGATCATACTAGATCTATCTAAGATCAATGATCTCTCCTGTGTAGAATCTGCTCTTATCAGACCTTCATGACTAAATGGTTGATTTTCTACCTGAATGTCTCCAAGTGTCCATGCTTCTTACAAAGTTGTAAAACTTCTCTGCAAACAAATCCTTCCAAGAATTTGCAATTCCTACTTGAAACTTAAGTGGACAAACTTCTCACCTTGAGAACTCCAAAAACTACAAGTTGATACTTCATAACTTTCATATTTTACCCGGGTGAAATGTGACAGTATCTGCTTAACTTTCTTTTGGCTAACTCCACTTCTCAATCAAGTGATAGGATCTAATGGAACATATTTTTGAATACAAACATGTATCCAATAATCAAGATAATCACTGAAAGTAGATTCTCCATTAACTTGTACATCAACAAGATTCTGAATTTTCTGAAGTTTCTGAAAATACTGAATATGAGGTAACCTTTTCAAAACATGAAACCTCAACCCAAGTCTTCAACATCTGCTACAAAAAACTCTTTTACCTTAAGAGTTAGATAAAGAAGAAATATACGTTTCTATAACCTGTCATATACCAAGTAACTTTGTATTGACACTCCAAGAATTCTTTGAGGGAATATATAAGCTGCCTGCTTAAAAGCTTCAACTAAAACATAACTCATGTACATATGAGTCAAAAGTTATATCTGCTGCTTTTCTTTCTCTCAATGCAATTCTTTGTCAAATCTACTAAATCATGACCAAGTGTAATGCAAAACAAGAAACTGCTTCTTCTTCACACAAAATGTACTTGTAGACTTGTCTTTGGGTGTAGAGGAAAAGTATATGGAAAATATATGAGAAAAGGAAGCCTTACTTTTCTTTTGGAAATGATGGACTTTCTTTTTTTGCATCTTTCTTCCACCTGATGATGTCAACATCTTCAAACTTCTCTTCCATACCTTTTGTTCTCTTCATCTTGAAGTTGCAAACACTCTTGACTTCTTCGAATGAACTTTTCTCTTCCTCTAATGCTAAGAGTAAGAGATAAAACAAACATGGTATACAAATGGAAGTGAATATAGAATCATGTTTTATCATCTCCTCATATCTCTGAATCAAAATTCTGATTCAAATGCCTGAAATGACTAAATTCACCAATGTTTTGTTTGAATGATGAATTACCCTTCTAGAGTTACTTTCTCTAGATACATTTGTACCTTGATATCCAACCAACTTACAACAGAAAATTGTCTTAAAAAACTCATCCCATCTTCACATTTGTCTTCTTAGATGAACTTTCTTGCCATGAAAAAGATTTCTCAAAACTCTCTAGAAAAAACCTCTAGATACCTGTTTTGATGTAGCCTTTAACTTTCAAATGATGAAAGCGTATAAAAGCACTCCTTGAATTTCTTCACATCTCTTTATAACTACTCTTCTAAGATATGACCTGCAAATGATAATCTGATAGTAAAAATTGATACCTCTGATTTGATGTCTATCTGATTCCTTCATCTTCTCTAAACCATTGTTCTTCCTTGAATTTGAAGTAGTCTTCTCTTCATCAAGTCTAGGTCTTCAAACAATACTTTTGTAAAGTATTTGCATACTCTTCCAAAAATATTTGGCTGCTAATAGATCATCAACTTCATACTCCACACTGATGAATACACATGTAACTGAATTGTCTAATTCTCAAATCTCTACTCATCTAGATTAAGTGCGTATGTCAAATGTCAAATATTAGAAGATGCTTTCAAATCATATGTTGTAAATCTAGAATTTTGGGAACTTGGGAATATGAATGAGCCTTAATGTATTGATGCCAAAGATCCAAAGTTCTGAAACCAAAACTTTGGTGCTCTGACACCAAATGTTGGAAATGAGGAAGGCCCTTGGCTCATGTCACAGGTCCATGGTTCCATAGTTCCAGTCATGTACAACATTAATTCCAGCAATCTTCCAATATTGACAAAACATGAACATACCACAACTTAATCATACAGATGATGAGACAAAGATAGAGAAAAAATAGACGACATGTGTAAGGTGTTACGTAAGCCATCGCTTACTCATAGTATCATATATACTAATGTTCAATGTACAATGTGGGAGAAAAACTCTCAACCACTCTATGTGATGAGAAATAGATGAATGAGTGAATGTACAAATGAAACAAACATATTCAGATGTGTGGGCAAAAATCTGAATATACATGAGATGTGTGACCGTATAGGTTAAAGAAGAGTGAATATGAGTGACTGAAAGAGGAAGGATCAGTGTGAAACTGATAATCAACAAACCCTCATCTGAACTTAGGCTATGGAAGACCCTAAGTCAGATACGTGTGTGAAAAGATCACATACTTAAAAAGTAGCAAATAATGCTAATAAGTTTGTTGCCAGAAATCCTCAAACTCATGTGAACACACCTTCTTAAACACCTCATCCAAATATGCATAAAGCATATATGTATTTATTCTCTTGTACCTATGCCGAATAGGACTCCTCCTGATATGAACACCATAGCTTTCATAAACTTCAAGTAGTACCTGTGTGCATAAAGAGAATATATACCTGAATACTTAACATAAGATGTGAATCTTATGTTTACCACCATCCAATGTCTTTGAAGTAGCCCGACATCTTCTTGTAGAAGACAATCTTCAACCTGATATCTTCTTGTAGAACACAATCTTCAAATACACCATGTAGATGGCCGATCCTCACCATCAAGCTGCTAATGACCAAGCCTTCTTGCCATGAACAAGAGATAACCTCCTCTCCATAAGCTAGAGTGTGAGCACACCCTTCATCTTCTTCAAGAAGAATCATTAAGAAGAACTCCATAGCTGCTCCTCAACATGCTTCAAGTTAGCACCATGGCTACCCCATGTGCTAGACAAAACACCACCTCTATTGAGGTCCAAGCTCCAAACTTGTGTTGAATACTAGGTGAAGGATGAAAGATAGTGATCCAAGCTTATTCTTATATAGTTTTAGAGTACCCTCCAAAAGCTCTAATAAAACACAAATCTCCACGATCGCATAAAGAAAGCATGATCGTAATAAAGCAAGATCGTATCGCTCATCCGTTAGTGTTTTTTAATAAAATCAAAATCATAAGTTCTTCTGCATTGCTTTATCTGCTGCCGACGGGATTTGATCCCTCGTTGGTTCTTTGGGAGGTCATTGGTCTACCCACGCTGCCCCATACTTTTGGATGTACAGACTACTAAAAAATAGCTATAATATCTTTCAGCGCCCGTCGATTCTTGAATCAAAGACTATACAAGATGTCTACAAATGCTGTGATCTGAGAGCAAGATTGACCAACCTTTGACAAATAGGACATTGTTTCCAACAGTTAAGTCTCAAGGATGTGAAGGAGGAGGTCTTGGGTTCAGTTTCCATGGGGAGCAAGGGGAGAGAATTTTGTCCAAAGAGTTCTAGAGCCCTCTAACTCAAGTTAACATGAGTTAACTTGAGTCGAGGGAGACTTAAATCGAGAGGTGAGTACAACTACCACTAGTGGACTCTAGTGGAAGGTACTAAAGTAGTGGACGAGATCACTCCAACCACTAGTAGACTCTAGTGGTAGATATGAAAGGAGTGGACGAGATTGCACATGCACTTGTGGACTCTAATTACATTTGTGGTCCTCATTGATTCGAGCAGCTATATATACAACCATAAGGTTGGGAGGAGAATCATCTCTCTAGCATGTGGTGGTCATAATCCTTGTTCTCTTACATAACTCTCATGATTTTCTAGAGTCCAGTATACTGTAGAATAGAGAAGTTGGGAGTTGTTCATAAGATTGACAATTCCCAAGAACTTTCAACTAAAGTCCTTGAGAACAGTATCCTAAGTTGGATAATTTTCATTTTGAATTTGAGTTGGCCAAGGTATAGTTAGATTGACCCAAAATAAATGGAAAACTTTCTCCTACAATTTACATAGGGTTTTCAAGCCTATTAGGACCAAGTGGTCCTCAAGTCGGGCCTAGATATCAGGTAGCTTTTAGTTGAGAGTTAACCATTGAAAGAACATCCAAGTCGATATTTGGATCAATCAAACTTCAAGTTTTCAAAATCAAAATCAAGTGAATTAAGAGTTCTCAAAGTCTTGACTAGGATACAAATTCCATTCTACTTACTAAAGTACATGCACCAATCATGCCTACAAATGGACTAGTAAGTGGAATCCATCCATTTCATATGTTTGTGCCTAGATCGCATATCGAGAAACAATGAAGTGGCTGGGAATTTTTGTAGATCCACCCTTATTATTTATTCACTACTTTGTACTTTGACCAGTTTATCAAAGTGCAAAGCCGGATGGTGTTTTGAATCCTTTGGGCAAGGATGCCACCAAAAAGATGACACATGTTCTTCTAGTTTTAGAACATTATCATGTTTTTCCGATTTAAAAACATGAGGCTCGGGGGTTGCCTATAGTATGTATATAGCTCTATTTTTGAGGATGAAAATATTTTCTCAAGGGGGGAAGAATGTAATAAAGTAATTCTATGGTCTAGGGATCCGATAGCTTCAGACACATCTGAAATCGGGTACCATTTGGTCACTCGTCTATGGGACCAAAGATCTCAAGAGTAGAATCAAGCATAAGTTCATGTGCTCTCATATTCAAGTGATCCACTTAGCTTAGTGGTTAAGTCTCAAGGATGTGAAGGAGGAGGTCTTGGGTTCAATTCCCATGGGGAGCATGGGGAGAGAATTTTGCCCAAAGAGTTCTAGAGCCTTCTAAGTCAAGGGAGACTTAACTCGAGAGGTGAGTACAACCACCACTAGTGGACTCTAGTGGAAGGTACTAAAGCAGTGGACGAGATCACTCCAACCACTAGTAAACTCTAGTGGTAGATATGAAAGGAGTGGAGGAGATTGCACATGCACTTGCGGATCTCTAGTTACATATTTCATCCTCGTTGATTCGAGCAGCTATATATATAAGCATAAGGTTGGGAGGAGAATCATCTCTCTAGCACGTGGTGGTCGTAATCCTTGTTCTCTTGCATCATCCCACAAAGTATGCCTTTAAATGACACAAAACGCACACTTGGAGCATGCAAACTTACTCAGACTCGGTAGATATGGGGTTTAGGACCATTGGGAGCTCCAAGGGAAGGCAAGGATGGAAGAAAACATCCCAAAAAGCATAATTCATAAAACTCGACTCTCTTGGATTCAAGAGATGAGTTACATTTAGGGTTTTTGTTCTTTATACTTTTGGACATCACCCTTTTCACATGAATTTTGGAGGAAAAGTCACTTAAAAATAGTGTTAGATCCTTTTTTAAGGCCAAAATGATTCCTAAAAATTCTCAAAAGAATCTAGATGGTTGGGGACTACTTCATAGGCTTAAGATGCCTTGTGCTTTAAATGGTGTACTATAAATACATTATACCTCTTTTTACAGGTAAATATTACTTGAAGAGAATACAATATAGGCTCACTGTGACATTAGTTGCCTCTTTGTCCCAACTATCAGAATTATTATGTTCCTTTATTCCTTGACTTTCCACAAGAGATCTTTTTTACACTTCATGGTCCAAATTGAAGGGATTTGGTTGGCCCTTTCGATCTACTCAACAAAGTCTTTACTTCAAACTTTAGATCTTTCCCTTCTTCTCTAATACTTCTGCCAATAGAGAGGTAAAAAATTTTCAAAGAGTAACAAGAACATGGGCTTGGAAGGGAAGATGTTATCTAAGTATGATTGTATTTCACTACAACATACCGAGGGAATACCGACGGTCAGTGTACCGACGATCAGTTGTTGGCGTCGGTATGATACTCAGACAATTTGGCAGAGCCGCTTTGCCTCGGAAAGACAGCGTTGGTATAAGCGTCGGTCTACGCATTGGTACTTTGCTAGAACTATTGACGCTTATACCGATGCTCTCTTTTTAACCGCACCCAAAACCGAAATTCGTCATTCTGAGCGCTTTGAATTTAGATCTTCTCCTTTCGGGTTTGCGCGCGACAACAACAGATTTGTGTTTGTCACCCTTCCTCTCTCTCTCTCTCCCTCTCTCCCTCTCTCTCTCTCTCCCTCCCTCTCTAAAGAGACCTCTATCTTTATAGATCTGAAGTTTTGGTAAGTAGATCGCACATATTGTGGCACTCTTTTTTCTTTTTCTATGTCTTTTCTTTACTAATATGTTCTTTGTTTGGTTTTGCAAGAGATTTTGGGATCAAATCTTTGGAAATTCGATGAAGAAGAACTTCAAGTGGATTTTGACGATCGTGATTCAAAAAATTCTCTCTCTCTCTCTCGCTCTCTCTCTCTCTCTCCTTCCCTCTCTCTCTCTCTCTAAGCACACCTCTATTTATATAGATCTGACGCTTTGGTAAGTAGATCACACATATTGTAGCACTCTGTTTTCTTTCTTTACTTTTTTTCTTTTTTAATATCTTCTCTCTTTAATTTTGCAAGAGATTTTTGAGATCAAATCTTTGGAAATTCAACAAAGGAGAACTTCAAGTGGATTTTGACAACGTTGATTCAAAAATTACATCAATGTAAGTAAGATGTATATTACTCATTTATCTTTCTTTATGTTTTTGCTTTTCTAATATCTTCTCTCTTTAGTTTTGTTTTCCAGTGAGAGAGAGAGGGATATGCATACACACATGCATATGCATATGCATACACACATCCATATGCATATGCATACAAGAATGCATATGCATACATGAATGCATATGCATACGTGAATGCATATGCATACATGCATACATATGCATACATACATGCGTATGCATACATGCATGCATATGCATACATGCATGCATATGCATACATGCACGCATACATGAATGCATATGCATACATGAATGCATATGCATACATGAATGCATATGCATACATGAATGCATATGCATACATGAATGCATATGCATACATGAATGCATATGCATACATGAATGCATATGCATACATGAATGCATATGCATACATGCATGCATATGCATACATACATGCATGCATATGCATACATACATACATGCATATGCATACATACATACATATGCATACATACATGCATGCATATGCATACATGATTGCATATGCATATATGCATGAATATGCATACATGCATGCATATACATACATGAATGCATATGCATACATACAAGCATGCATATGCATACATACAAGCATGCATATGCATACATGGAATATATGCATACATGCATGCATATGCATACATGCATGTGTATGCATACATGCATGCGTATGCATACATGCATGCGTATGCATACATGCATGCATATGCATACATACATGAATGCATATGCATACATACATGCATACATACAAGCATGCATATGCATACATGATAGAGAGAGAGAGGGATATGCATACACACATGCATATGCATATGCATACAAGAATGCATATGCATACAAGAATGCATATGCATACATGAATGCATATGCATACATGCATGCCATGCATGCATATGCATATATACATGCATGCATATGCATACATACATGCATGCATATCCATACATAAATGCATGCATATGCATACATACATGCATGCATATAAAACATGAGAGAGAGAGAGAGCGATATGCATACACACATGCATATGAATATGCATACAAAAATGCATATGCATACATGAATGCATATGCATACATGAATGCATATGCATACATGCATGCATATGCATACATGCATGCATATGCATACATACATGCATGCATATGCATACATACATGCATGCATATGCATACATACATGCATGCATATGCATACATACATGCATGCATATGCATACCTACATGCATGCATATGCATACATGCATGCATACATGAATGCATAAGCATACATGCATGCATGCATGAATTCATATGCATACATGAATGCATATGCAAACAAGCATGCATACATGAATGCATACGCATACATACATGCATACATACAAGCATGCATATGCATACATGCATGCATATGCGTACATGCATGCATATGCGTACATGCATGCATATGCGTACATGCATGCATATGCGTACATGAATGCATATGCATACATACATGAATGCATATGCATACATACATGAATGCATATGCATACAAGCATGCATATGCATACAAACATGCATATGCATACAAACGTGCATATGCATACAAGCATGCATACATGAATGCATACAAGCATGCATACATGAATGCATATGCATAAATGAATGTATATGCATACAAGCATGCATACATGAATGCATATGCATACAAGCATGCATATGCATACAAACATTCATATCCATACAAGATTGCATATGCATACAAGAATGCAATACATGCAATATATCCATATGCATACAAGCATGCAATATGCATATGCATATATGAAGGCATATGCATACAAGAATGCATATGCATACATGAATGCATGTGCATACATGAATGCATGTGCATACATGAATGCACATGCACACATGAATGCATATGCATACATGAATGCATATGCATACAAGCATGCATATGCATACAAGAATGCATATGTATACAAGCATGCATATGCATACATGAATGCATATGCATACATGCAAGCATATGCATACATGCATGATTACATGAATGCATATGCATACATACATGCATACATACAAGCATGCATATGCATACATGCATGCAGATGCATACATGCATGCATATGCATACATGAATGCATATGCATACATACATGAATGCATATGCATACATACATGAATGCATATGCATACATACATGAATGCATATGCATACATACATGAATGCATATGCATACATACATGAATGCATATGCATACAAGCATGCATATGCATACAAGCATGTAGATGCATACAAACATGCATATGCATACAAGCATGCAATACATGCAATATATGCATATGCATACAAGCATGCAATATATGCATATGCATACAAGCATGCAATATATGCATACAAGAATGCATATGCATACATGCATGCATATGCATACATGCATGCATATGCATACATGCATGCATATGCATACATGCATGCATATGCATACATGCATGCATATGTATACATGCATGCATATGCATACATACATGCATGCATTCATGTATGCATACATGAATGCATATGGATACAAGCATGCATATGCATACAAACATGCATATGCATACAAGAATGCAATACATGCAATATATGCATATGCATATAGGCATGCAATATGCATATGCCTACATGAATGCATATGCATACAAGAATGCATATGCATACAAGAATGCATATGCATACATGAATGCATATGTATACAAGCATGCATATGCATACAAGAATGCATATACATACAAGCAAGCATATGCATATGTATACATGAATGCATATGTATACAAGCTTAAGAATGCATATATATACATTGGATGAGATGAAATCTTCATATTGCATCAGATGGGATCTCCACATACACCCTGGGGTGCACATGATCATGATGAATCGAAGATATATCTATCCGTAATGGAGCTCCAGTTATGGATGCAATAAAAAAGTCAATGCATCAGCGCGTACGACAACTCTACTCTATCGAATTGGGTCATTCAGTAATGTTAAAATGGACCGAAGAGGATAGAGACTCTATAAATCAGATCACACAATGCATATATGAAGAGTACCGGCCAGCACCTAGGAATCCTATTGTGAGTTCCGAATGGATTCAACATACAGCACACGAGGTGATGTCTCATCGACAATCAGAAGCTCGCGATGCTTTCAAAGCAGGCTTAACGAAGCCTGTATGGCTAGACGCTGAAGAATGGGAATTGATTCAGGATGAGAAGCAACATACTCCTGATCGGTATCGTCAACAAAGAGATGTGGCAGTCACACGTTTAGATACGGTTGGAACGTCACATTTAGGTAATGGTGGATACGATAGTATGCGCTACCAATTTGTAAGTATGATGTTAATTATTGAAGTTGTTTGTGTTAAGTACATTATGTATATTCATCTAACATTTTGCATATTTACTATAGGAGTTGGCAGTGGGTCATCCTCCAACGCGAACTAAAGAATCATATGGATATCGACATGGACTGACTACACTGTCAAAAGAGTTAGAGGGACGCGGTGCAATGGTCGCATGGGAGAATATTCTTGATTACGTCAAGTTATGTCTTGGTTTCGTGTTTTTAGTTGTTGTTTATAAATGTCATGTTAATTGGTCTTATTTTATACATATGTTTTGTTGCAGGATTGTAGGTGTAAATATTTTGATCAATGCCACAATTTTGTATCACACTCGCATACGACAATGATGTAACATAATATTGTATTCGATTCCTATATGGAAGTGTTTTGTCACATTGCCACAATTTTTTATTACACTCGTATGTGGCAATGATGTACCATAATTTTGTATTCGATTCCTATATGGAAGTGCTTTGTCACATTTTGTATTTGATTCCTATATAGAAGTGTTTTGCCACACTTTTGTACATTTTTCATTTATGGAATATACTACTTTTTGTACATGAATCATTGTTCATTTTTGCTCATATAAGTTTATGTTTTGGTTGCCATTAGAGTACATAACACATGTACTCAGTTGGGCAGAGTATTGTCTAAACAACATCATGCTGTAGCAAAAGACAACACACTCTGCCCAAAAAAATTTGTGCAGGTATGGTCGTCGGTATACGCATCGGTAGGTCCAGTATGGTCGTCGGTATATGCACCGGTACACCTAGTGGGGACGTCGGTATAAGCGTCGGTAGTACCGGTGCATATACCGACACTTATACCGACGCTTATACCGGTGTCGGGTCGTGTAGATGCTCGGATGTTGGATCAGTTCATCCGCCAAAATCGATCGGCACACGCGGGGTGTCTTGGAGCAAGGTCAGGTACATTGGAGATTTCAAGCAGCCAATGAAACTCAGAAAATAATTAGATCAAACGAATCCAGATATCATTTAGTTTCCAATTTTTTTCTATAGTTTTGCATACTTCAGATGATTAACAAAAACCTCAAGGAATGGTTAGATCATCCAATGTTTTGAATGGCACGACTTTGAAAGGCTTTATATTATATGTATTACCAGTTCTTCAATTGCAAAACCATATTCACTGTACCCTTACATACTTAGGGAATAAACCATATATCAGCTCAATCATATACATTTCTAAACACTTTTGGTAAAGGGAATCAAAGAGTTGTGTAATCTTTATTTCGATAACTTATGAGCGAAAGCATATCAATCATAACACTATCATAAGACATATAGCAGTCTGCTCCTTCATTCACTCAATTCACATGCAAAGCCTGGTCCCAGAGTTGGACAAATCCCTCCGTGCTAACTCCATTTATCAATAATTTATATTGCAAATCAAACTTAAATGATTGGAAAGGTTTCGATCCTTATCAGCGACAGCTACGGTTTTTTACAAATAACGAACTAGACTTATGACAACCAATTCTTTATCGCATCTTTAACTGGAAGTTCACCACTTCTGTGCAAAACAGATGGGTAATAACACGATAAACACTTTTGCTGATGAAATGAAAGTATGTCAAAACAAAATGTGACTATACTTTAAAATCACGAATTCAAACAGTATCTTAATGCATAGCTGTTGTTGTATATGAAGAATTGGACAAACATTAGATATTAATTCAAGGATCGACTTCCTTCGTCAAAGCAAATGTGCGCATTTTTTTAGTCTCCTTTGTCAAATTATTCGCGATGGCATTGACCTCCTTGTAAATCAAGAAGCCCAATCGTCATAACAGATCGAGTGCTGGCTTAACTGGCTGGTACTCATTAATAATTGCTACAGTTGAATGTTAGCACAAAAATTCTTCTTACTAAAACTTAAACGCAGATTTAGACAACCTCGAAGGGCGATCAAATTTATCCTTCAATTTATATGATAATAATAGAAAACAGCCTTGGAGGCCGTCTGCTGAGCTTTAGGGAATACTTAAACTCTTTGTGCCAATTCAGTAGATGAACGTCAAGCTGAACTTTATAAATCTTCACAAGAAGAACTCGCAGGTTAGCGCATCCCAAAATTCACACACATGAGAGTCTATATGTATTGATCTCCCTCCAATTCTCGTATGCAAAAGTTACCTTTGTTTGTGTTCCATGTGATTCTGACTCTTGAATAACAAATCACTGTTTGACTATTCGATGTGTGTTGGATCTTTTTAAATGTTGAACAAAGTTGTCGCTGCAGCACAAGTGGCTGATCCGGAACAACATTAGAAGGGTGTGTTCTTTAGATCTGTCGTCTTCACCAAGCTTATATCATTGAGTCGATAAAACCTAATTCAATAGCAAATCTGTTTGTCCAAAGTCTGAAACAACTACAGAAAATCCCTCCAGAACTGCGTTTCTCAAGTGCGTCAAGCTCAAAGCCTCAAAAGAACGTTGTTCATTGGATGCTCAGAACAGAGAGTCGTCGGAGTTATAACGCCAAATCTTCACAGCTTTAAAATTCGAGAAAATCGGGCCATGGATGTGGCTTCATCCTCTCTCGTGAAAAGTAATCGGGCCCCTCCCCCTGGGGAGACCGATATCCTGGCCGCTCTGCTGGAGGGGGGGTCGTGTGCCGCCCCTGGGGCATCCGAAAGTGTTGAATCCCCCATTGTATCCCGCAGTAGACCCGCAGTTCTGTCACCTCAAGAGGAGCTCAAGAAAGTTTTCCTCGTCGGCCAAGTGTTTGGCCCTAGGCCCCCGCTCGAAACTGTGCGACAATGGCTTCGAAAAGAGTGGTTCCCTCGAGGACTAATTGTTAGCAAATGTCAGTTCTTACCAGCGAGCCACATGCTGCTAGTCTTTGAAAATGAAGAGATGGCGTTCCAAGCCCTAAGCGTTGGCACCTGGCAGTTCGGTCGGGCGACCCTGTGCCTATTCAGATGGTCCCCGGACTTTACTCCCGACAAATCGAAATCGCTTCGGTACCCTCTTTGGGTTGAGCTCCCTAACCTTCCTTACTTCTTGTACAACTTCGTGTGGGACATTGTCTCTCCTATCGGCAAGCCGCTGGCTTCACGCGAAGACATTGGTGGTCTCATCTATGAAGGTGCAAGACACTCGTTCAATGCTAGGTGGCACCCCCAAATCTGTGTCGAGGCCGACCTCAGTTCGCTGCTTCCATCAATGATCAAAGTGGACATGGGCGAAGGAGATGTATGGGAGCAGGACATCAGCTACAAAAACCTTCCCAACGCGTGCTTTCGTTGTGGCCAACAAGGTCACAGGATTAAAGATTGCCCTTTCAGGCAAAAGAACAAGCGATTTCAAGAAGCCTCCAAAACTGCTCAAGACAAAATTGGCGATTTGACCCACTCGACCAAGGAAGGGGAAGGCAAGGGCCTCCTTAATCCACAAGCTGATGCTGATGGCTTTATTGAAGTTAGAAGAAGAAGGAAAAGAAGCCCTAGGGCCAACGGTGAGAGAAACAACCTGCCACTTACCCCGTATAGCAATTTGTACTGCAATCTAGGAAAAGAGATCAATGAGCTTGACTACCCAGGTGGGAAGCTACTTGAGGTAGACACCTACGACAAAGCCCTAGAGATCCCTGACAATAAAGAAACCCCCCAGGAGGGCTACACTACAAGCAAAGAAGATGGTTTCACCACTAGTAACGAAGACAACATGGATAGTGAAAGTTCCATCATTGGATCGACCATCCCGGAAACGGTGCCGAGCACGGGGCCCAAGTCTCCCCAGCAAGGGGCATCTCGCAAAGGAAAACAGCCTATGGAGTTACCCTGGAAAAGCCCCCACAAGAACCGATTTCTAAGTCGGGATCAGATCCCAGCGAAAAAGAAAGATGAAGCCAAGAGAAGAAAGGACAAAGCTCCCTCCCGCAAAGAGGGATCAATACAAAAATGATTGTCATCTCGCTAAATGCTAGAGGGCTAACCGACCCCTCAAGAGCGACCATCATTGGTCAATGGCTTCGCGAGATTAGCTTAAACCCAGACTTTATATGTATTCAAGAGATTAAAATTGACGGAGAAGACCTCCAGAAACGGCTCAGACAGGTCTCCTCGGCCCATGTGTGGATCCCAACGAAGCACCAGCGGGGGTCTGGAGGAACGGTTATCGGTGTTAAACAACTCTGGTTTGAAAAGCTTGAGAACTCCATTGAAGATGTAAGTCACCGTTGGATTGCTGTTTCTTTTGGTGCTCCTCTTTGTGTTACTATGGTTTCTTTGTACGCCCCTAACGGGGATTTGGAGAGACTGAACACTTGGGCCTCCTTAGACTCACTTCCCCACAACGTGCTTATATGTGGAGACTTCAACATGGTGGAGGACCCTATGGACAGATGGATGGGCAAGGGCAGGGTCATCGACAGTTGGGAAAAAGAAACATGGGACATGAACAAACTTCACTTGGATTTGGTTGAATTCAAAGACTCGAATGGCTTTTCTTGGTCGAATCTCCAAGCGTGAGTGGACCTGAGGAAAGCTAGACTCGACAGATGCTACATCTCTCAGAGTTTTACTCATCAGTGGGGCCACCCTACCATCACGCAACGCACTGACCTCACTATCTCTGATCACTACCCGATCGTTATCACTTTTCAACCTTCCAACAAGATCCGCAAGGCTCCGTGGTTCCATGCCTACGCAACCACCTTCTCTCTCCCCTCCGTCCATCAAGAAATTGCCGATGTGTGGAAGGTGGCGTTCGCCTCTGGCTTGGCCCCAGCCAAGTGCTGGAGAAGTGCGGTCGACAAGTCTTGTAAGATCATGATCAGAACTAAGAAGATGCTCGAGACTGTGCGGCGGGCTCGTAGGGAAGCTCTTTACCACAGACTCTGGCGGCTCGAGGAGGAAGTGAACAAAGGAAAACACCAAGCCCAGAAAGGTCTCCGAAAAATCAGAGCAGTGTTGAGATACGAGGAAGAAATACAAAGGAAAAACTTGCAAATCTTCTTCAAGGAGTGGTGGGCTGGCAAAGCCGACAAACCCACCAAAGAGATGTGCCGTATCCTTAAAAGGAAACACAACAGAGAATCGATCCCTCTACTGCTAGATCCACATGGCAATGTATGCAATTCGGAAGAAGATAATTTTGGCATCATCGAAGGGCACTTCACGAGACTCCTGGGAACCTCGAACCCCCTCTCCCACCATAGAAGGGAATGTATGGCTGCCATTTCTAGGGTTTCCCCCCGGAGGATACCACCTAACCTCCACTCCCTGCTTCATGCCCCTATCTCTGAATCAGAAATCATTGAGGTCATTGATGCCCTCCCTCTCGGTAAAAGCCCGGGACCCGACGGACTCACTAACGAGTTCTTTAAATCCTTCAAGCTGGTGGTTGCCACCCCCCTTCGGATGGTTTGGCAAGAAGCGCTAAAGTTTGGTGCTCTTCCTTCTTGTTTAAATAATGGAATTATCAAGTTGATACACAAGAAGGGGGAAAAGAACAAAATTGAGAACTGGCGGCCTATTACGATGCTCCAAACAGGATACAAGATCATCGCCAAAGTCATTGCCAACAGAATCTCGTGCCACCTGAGATCTTGGCTTAGTGAGGACCAAAAAGGTTTCATCAAAGGCAGGTCTATCCTGGAAACCATTATGGATATTTGGGAAGGTATTCAATTTGCAAATGAGTCTAATCAAGATGTAGTTTTCCTCAAGATCGACTTTGACAAAGCCTACGACAGGCTAGAATGGGACTATATTCTGCAGTCGCTCTAAGATCTCGGATGTAGTCAGAAATTCACCAAGATGATCGCGACCCTTCTCGGAAACGCAACGACCCAAATTAACGTTAACGGCAAACTTTCGAAGACGATCCATCTTAGAAGATCTATTAGACAAGGGTGCCCTCTGGCCCCCCTTCTTTTTGCCATCGCCACTGAGGGGCTTAGCAGACTTGTGGCACATCATGTGGAGGCTGGCAATATCAAAGGCCTCCGGCTGCCTCACGACCACAGTCAAACCATCATGAGACTTTTTGCCGATGATATGAACGCGTTCGTTCACAATGATAATACCAGCCTGGAGACTTTCTGGAGGTGTCTTGCTACCTTTTGTGAAGCCTCTGGATCCAAAATCAACCACTCTAAGACCGCCTTTAGGGCTATTGTGGGACATAATCCTGGCCTTCTCATTGATCATGGCTGTCAAATCATTCCGCAGGGCCAAATCTTTCGACTTCTTGGAATCCCCTTGGGGTTTGGCGTCTCTATGGAGCAACGATGGAACTGGGTGTTGGCCAAACTCGAAAACAAGCTTAACTATTGGAGAGGTATGCAAATTGCAAGAGAGCAAGGATTACGACCACCACATGTTTGAGAGATGACTCTCCTCCCAACCAAATGCCTCTATATATAGCTCTCTCCAGGGGACTGCCTTCTTGGGCAGGTGGATACTAGCCAGCCAAGTGTCAGCCATGTAAATACATGTGCGCCAAGTGTCCCAGTTAACTCGAGTTAACTCAAGTGGATGCTTCTAGAAGGCTCTAGAGATCTTTGGGCAAAATACTCTCCCCATGTCTCCCATGGGGATTGAACCCAAGACCTCCTCCTTCACATCCTTGAGACTTAACCACTAAGCTAAGTGGATCACTTGTTCACAAGAGCACAAGACCTCCTAGTGAGTCTAAACTCGAGATCTTTGGTCATACACACGGATGACCAAACGGTGTCCGATTTCAAATCTGTCTGAACCGGCCAGACCCTTGGATCATAGACTTACTTTATTACATTCTTCCCCCCTTGGAAAATATTTTCGTCCTCAAAAATAGAGCTATATATATACTGTAGGCAACCCCCGAGCCTCATGTTCTAAAACTAGAAGAACATGGTCATGTTCTAAAACTGGAAGAACATGTCTCATCTCTGTGGTGGCATCCTTGCCCAAATGATTCTAAACACTATCTCGCTTTGCACTTTGATAAACTAATCAAAGTACAAAATAGTGAATGAACAATAAAGGTGGATCTAAACACATATCCCTGGCTAATTCACAGTTTCTGGATGTGCGATCTAGGCACAAACATGTGAATTAGGTGGATTCAAATTACTAGTCCATTTCTAGGCATAACTGGTGCATGGGCTTAGTAATGAAGGTGGGATTATTCTTGATTCACTTGAATTTGTTTTGGGGAACTTGAAGTTTTGGTTGTCTCAAACATCTAACTTGGATGTTTATACAATGGTTTACTTTGATCCAACAGATACTTGATTTTTTCACCCGACTAGAGGACTACTTTGTCCCAATGAGTTGAAAAAATCCTATGTAAACTGTAAGAGAAAGTTTACCATTGGTGGGACCAACCATTACTAACTTCACCAATTCAAATTCAAAATGGAAATTGTCCAACTTAGGACACTTTTCTCAAAGACTTTTAACTGAAAGTTCTTGGGAATTGTCAATCTGATGAGCAATTCCTAACTTCCCTATTCTAGAGTATACTGGACTCTAGAAAGTCATTTATGCTATAACTTGAAGCAAACTCAAATGAATAAGTCCACTTAGACTTATCATCTTTTGAAGATTGAAAAGGTTCTTGTACATAACATCTATCTAGGATGTTCAAGTTAGTTATTTTATTCTAACCGGCTAACCCTGGTCTTTTGCAAAAGGAATCAGATACCATATCTGAGTCAATTTCAAAAGATTTGGAAAGCGGAAAGAAATAACTAAGACTCTGTACAACCAATTCAAACTTCGAATATACATAAACTTGCTATGAGTCAAAGACTAGATGACTCAGGACTTTAACTTTTCAATGATCAATTTCAACAAGATATTGAAGCATTGTCTTTATCTTTAAGAGAAATAAGTTGGATTCTCAAAAAGATTCAAAGGATATAAAAAACATCATCCAACCACAAGATACTAGTGTGGTAACCAACATCAGTGTGTCGACCCACTGAGGTTCTGTCGATGAGTTTTAAATATTCAAATAATGCTTCATTTGAGACTAAGTTCATGTCTCATTCAATCTTTTTGACTCCTAATCGTGAATGCAATTCTTGTGCATTTCTTTGAGTCAAAAGTGAATTTTTTCAAGTTACACTAGGAACTTGATGCTTAACTTAGTCAATCAAATCCTTGGTTGAAAAGATCAACTCAAAATCAAAGTCCAACTTGTTTCAGAAATTTATCAAATATTTTTGATCAATAACACTTAAACTTGAAGTGTTCTAAGAAGATCTTGGAAGTTACTTACTTCATATCTTCAGTTTCCTTAATCTTGAAGTTACCTTGAAGTATCGTAATATAATATTTTCATCCTTTACGAATTAAACTTTCCTTGAAGTATTAATTCCCTTGAGGATGAAACCTAACTTCAAAATCCAAACTAGGACTAAAAGATAATTATCATCCCACGGTCCGATGTCCCATACCATCTTTCCTACATTAATCTGAGTATAAAATCTGGTGTCCCATACCACCCTATTTTATATTCACATTAATGTGTGGGTGATTCTTATCCTAAAGTCTTTAAACATCTCTTGATAGAGTATCAATTCTTCTTTACTGGGGTTTTCAAATGAAAACCAATCAGAATTCCAAGTACTTGAATTTTCTCGAATTCAAGTTCAATTGGTTTTCCCTTGACCAATTTTGTAGCGACAAGAGCTTTTGACTTCTTGTCTTTAGATTCCTTTCTTTATTAATGCTTTAGGTACCTACCCCGGGGACTTTATTTAGGAATCTCTTTACTGCTTAAGTCTAAGCATCCGCTCATGCTTTCTGGATTTGTACCAAAATCCCTTTAAGGATAGGCAAGCACTTATGTTTTACCTTCCACAGACTTAAGTACCGTCTTCACGGTTGCAGACTACATACTTGGAATTACTTCACTCTGTTCAGACTTAGAACAACTTACTTTTTCACAATTTCCATTCAATAAATGGAACTTGAGTGAATAATTCCTAACGGAATTTTTACTGCCAATACTTGGGCAATCTACAGAGTAGTTCTAATTGCACATTCTTGGACAATCACGGCCAAGTTTGATCAAGTCTGGTTGATCCTGGCAACAAAAAGAAAGACTTAGTCTTTATCTTTAAGATCTCTTAAACTATCTTAAGCTTCTTTGCTTACCTGCAGGATTTTTAGAGATCTTTCTCAAGTCCAAGCATACACTTATGCCTCACAGATTCCAAAGCTAAGAATCTTTGATATACCTTTAGGTTATATCACAAATAGGACTTGAAATACCACTTATAGTGGTTTGGGACGTCTAGGGAACTACTTATAGTATGAAGAATTTCATTCTCAAAACTTGAAAGAATGCCATTTCTTCAAAGACTTGAGATTCCTTCTAGGGAATCAAAAAACTTGAGCAAATGATTCATCTTGGAATCTTTTGCAAAAAGAACATTTTGAAAGAAATTCTTTCAAATAATATCCAAAAATTTTACTGATTCAATTGTATTCATTTCCTGAGTATCAAACTAGAGACGAAATATCACATTTGCCAGTATGAAAGTTTAAGTTGACTTTTCGTTTATGTGATATCGACTTCTATTCTTGAGTTTGATACAAGACTCATTATTATTAGTCAATCTTTAGATGTTACTAGAGTCCTTTAAACATATTTCACTAATCAAATTTATGTTTAGAGTCCAAGCATCTATTGATGATTGATCCAATACTAATGCAACTATGAATACTTTGAACTTTATAACTTGTTTAGGAGAAGTTCATGGATTTAAGATCCATTTCTTGGAACTTTCTACTCCTAAATAAAAAGTTCATCTCTCAAACATGTGGTGGTCGTAATCCTTGCTCTCTTGCACAAATCAATCTCGCTGGGCGTGTGATGGTTATCAACACGTTCCTCCTCTCTTCTACCATCTATTTCCTTTCTTGTTGGAGACCGAATGAGCAAGGCCTGTCCAAACTGAATAGTATTTGTAGAAACTTTCTTTGGACGGGCGATCATAACAGAAGGGGGGTGCCTAAAATCAAATGGGCCATCTGCACTAGCCCTAGAGATAGCGGGGGGCTTGGTATCCTGGACATTGGGTGTATGGCTAACAAACTGGCAGCCAAATGGATGATTAAGGCTTGGTGCAATAGGGAGGCCTCGTGGGCCAAGCTGATCTTCAGAAACAAGAATGAGTTGGCCCTCATGGGGTTCCCAAACTGGAAGAATCTTGACATCATGACCCTGCTATTCTCCCCGATCCCCGTCTTCCCGAAAGGCTCCAATCTCGTGCGCTCCCTTTGGAAGGGCTGGAATAAAGTCAAAAGCTTCACAAGAATTAGTGAGGACTGGAAGTGGGCGGCCGAAATCAGACAAAACGACTCTATCTGGTTTCCGATACATGGCATCCGGAGTGTGGAGTCGTGGAACATTCAAAATGCCAAGAAGTTATGGAACAAAGGATTCAAAAAATGGAAACACCTCTGGAAACATGACACCAACAACTGGATCAACTTCGAGGATATTGACCCTCGCATAAACATCTCCTACGAAGAATGGAACACTTTGCAAAGCAGATGCATCGCATGGGATCGTCACAAGACTCGCCTTCTCATGGGACACGACACACCGAACTCACTTGGTCTCAAATGGCACAATGGAAATAGCCTACTCAAAATCCCGAACATCAAAGAAACGGCTGACCACCAGATCAGCCTCAACAAGAAGTGGTGCCTGTCTTGGACGCGACTTCGGTGGGACATGAAATTCATGGGTATCTAGCACCCCCTTATAGAGATTAAGAAGTCTGTCCTCTTATGGCAAATTCTTCATCGAGGAATTTGGACCAACCATAAGGCTAGCAAACTTTGTGGGATCCCTCCTTGGTGCAAACGCTGCCACCGGGCTATCGAAGATGTCCCACACATCTTCCTTACTTGCCCCAACTCCTACAGAATCTGGCAGACGGTTGGAATGAAAATCAGACTTCAAAAACAGCTTAGTTGGAAACAAGTCCTTTTGGGAGAAGCGATCGGCTGCTCTGCGACACTCTGGAACGCCATCAGAGGGGAGTCCTGTGGAAAATATGGTGGGAGAGGTGTGCTCTCAACTTCGGCGATCCCCCCAGGGAGTGGTCGATTGAGAAATCACTATTCCTCCTTGGCAAAAGGATTGTTAACAGTAAGAAATCCCCCCCCTTCAGGCACCATCAAGTCCTCCTTTTGATCAACAACAAGCTCAAACCCAAGTGGGCCCCGCATGAGGGCGATGAGAGGGTGATTAACCTTCTCTGTAATGCAACCTAGGATTCAATCAAGCTTCCCCTGCTTTGTGGGATTTGGGGGGTCCCGTGGGCACTAGTCCCCTTCTATTGTACCTTTGCTTCTTAATTTAATTCAAGTCCGGGAGAGTAGGCTATTGCCGAACTTCCTTTATATTAAAAAAATTCGAGAAAATCATTATTACATCAGAAAATTTCCGCCAAGACAAAGCCCTTATCAGATGAGTTCCCTTCCGCACGCTTTTGTCCTTCTTCTTCTCAAAAAAATTGTCTGTGTTGTTGATGTCTTCTAGAGATGAGGATAGCGCAGTAGAAATCACCATGAATTACCATTCATCAAAACAATGCAGATCATATCATCGGCAAATGCTGAACGCAGATGGGGTCAAAACAATCTCTTCATATTGTACTTGGCACAACAATCATAATTTATCAAATCAAACATGTATAGGAGGAGTTTCGGGACTGGGCTTCGTGTGTAGTTGTCGGATGTGGAGGGGGTGAGTTATAGCAAAAGATTGTCAAGGCTAAGCATCAGAGAGTTGATGAGAGTGAATCACAGAAATAAGAGCACTGTGGGCGTTAGAGCAGCACAGATGATGTGGGATCACAGAAAGACATCATCCATTCAGCATCGCAACATGAATGCGCTTTTATCGCAGCGCACACCCCTTCCCGCTTCATCCAATTCACTGTTGTTGTTGTTGGCGGAGAACTAGTGCACAACTCGCTTCATCATAATTGTCGGAAGAACATGTACATTGGCCTCCCTTGTTGGATAATCCACATGTCATACTTCCCACAATTCATGCAAAACTCCACAGTTAAGCATGTTTGGCCAGAACAGCGTCCCATCCTCCCTTAGAGATGCTGAATTGTCGTTATCCTTGCTCCTTGCTCTTACAGAATATTGCTGCCCAAAATACCATGAAGTTGGGCCTACAAAAAACATCCCCCCCCCCCCCCCCAATGTCGTGTAGATGCTCCGATGTTGGATCAGTTCATCCGCCAAAATCGATCGGCACACGCGGGGTGTCTGTAGCAAACTCAGGCTTATGGAAATAAGGGTTCTAATGACAAAACAATTTAAATTACCTATTTTTATGATTAAAACTAAGGTCTTTAAATAGTTTAAGTAGCTCTTGATCGTAAGATGAGCAGCCCTGTATCTAGCAACAGCTTCCTGGTATGAGTTTAAAACTAGTGACTCTTCTGTTAAGCATTCCTTAATGGTTTCTTCTACTAAATTATCAGTTAAGTTAGGGTTTTCTCGTCTATCTAGAGTTGGTGGAAAATTTTCAACAGTTGGAGTATCGGAAAATTCTGGTTGAACTATGGAAAAGTGAGTTAAAAAAGTATTTAAACAATGGTTGTGTGAGGAAGAAATTAATGGTTCTTCAGTAATCCTATTTTTAATTATCTCATCTACAATGATTTCATTAGAACTAGTTGATTCAGATGTGACTCTAACTTCATTACTTTTCGACTCCTCTAAAGACATCAAAAATATATAATAAATTAATCAAATCGGGTTTTAACAAAATGCTCTTGCTAATGCTAAAGTTCAATTCTAATACTAGATATAAGTAAATATGGCTAGCAAATAGGTCAATTGAAAACTCAGGGAGATATAAGGTAAATGGTTTGTTGTCAATCTCTCACTTCACTTCACTTCACTTCAATTGCTCGTAATCTTCAATGTTTTCTGTAACGAAAACATTAGGGTATAAGTAATATTACAAGAAATCAATGAGAAACTTTAAAGACATAATTCACATACACTAAAGCATTTCTCATCTAATGCATACATTCACATCATGTTCATTCATTCACTTACTCACATATGCACATACATGCTTACTATCCATGCACACACTCATGCTAGTATATGCTAACACATGCTCAAATATACCCATAATATTATGCATATGTACTCATGTATATTCGTTTTCATGAACATGCATTATCGCTCATTACTATACTCTAACATAATTAAATATTTATATGTATACTCACATGCATAGATGTATATATCTTCATGCATAAGCTAATCACCTAATAATAAACTAAATAAAATACAAACCAAATACTAAATATTAAACTAAACACTTAATACAAATAATGCATATAATTTATTTTAATCATTCATTAATCTAAAAAACAAACAAATAAATAAAATTCAATTAATATAATATAAACCCAATCACTCTCCCCATATCTCTTCTCTCTCTCTCTCTCTCTCTCTCTCTCTCTCTCTCTCTCTCTCTCTCTCTCTCTCTCTCTCTCTCTCTCTCCGTGCAGTGCACGTCAGCCAGCAGTGGGGGGGCAATTTTTCTCTTTATTTTTTTATAATTACCTCCCTCTCTCTCCTTTCTCTATGCACCCGCTGCCAAGGAAGGAGAGCTTTACTCTCTCTTCCTCTACTCTCTCACTCACACGTAGAAGCCGTCGTGAAGGTGGGAAAAAGCAAATCATTAGAACCTTCTCTCAGCGCTCCACTGTACACACGCTCTACACACTCTCTGCGTGCTGCAGATCCTGCCAAGGAAGAACACAGATCATCATTATTCTCTCATATGACTGAGCAGGCAGATTATAGCTCTCTAACTCCTGGCCGACAGAAGCTCTCTAGCCTTCTCATTCAGATTTTCTCTCTATGCGCACTATATTCTAGAAGGAGTTTTCATCAAGAATACTCTCTCTACAATATGGAGGAAGAAATTGATACCTGTAAAGAAAACATTAAAAAAATATGGAGCGAAGCCCACATATTTATACACACAAGAGAGACGGTTGTAAACCACTTCTTTTGGATTTGCACTTTAAGTTCTCATCCACTCTTTTACCCACACATCTCTACCACACTTTATTTAACTTTTCTCTCTCAACCTCTCTTTTAATACCCTCACTCACACACCATCCTTTCTACCATTCACTTTTTCTACTTTAATTGCATAAATTATCTAATCCACCCTTTTAACTTTCACACATAACTACCACACTTTTATCTACTCACTTTAACTACTTTAGTTACACACTTAATTCTCACCACACTTTAAACACCACTCACATAAACCACTCATTAATTATCCACTTCATTTTCATTTTTAATTCAATTACCTTAATTTTTCATAATTAAATATTTCTTTTAATTTAAGCTTAGGTTAAGAATTTAATTAAGTAGAACCTTAATATTTAAACTCACACACACTATTAAGGTAACTAATTAAACCATATTTTAATTTTGTAATAAGCAATGTTTAATCTATAAGTTAATTTAATTAAATACCAGTTGTTTTAACCCTTGAAACATACGAAAACCCCTAAAAACCTTTTGAAACCCATTCAAATCCTTCTGAACCCTATCATTAACCCATTATAATTCATTTGAACCCTTAACATTAACCCATTTGACATAAAATCATATGAAATTATGAAACCCTAGGGTTATATACCCATATTTCTTGCATGTATGAATATTAAAACTCACTAATTGTGTAATTAGGTTAAACCCTAATATGAACATATATTCTTCATCATCA
This sequence comes from Ceratopteris richardii, assembly GCA_020310875.1. Lineage (NCBI taxonomy): Eukaryota > Viridiplantae > Streptophyta > Polypodiopsida > Polypodiales > Pteridaceae > Ceratopteris > Ceratopteris richardii. The sequence continues at coordinate 121,624,801 of CM035418.1, forward strand.
TTTGTACCTGTAAACACTTCAAAAGTAGTTAATTCCAATCAACACAACTGATCAACAGTGATATAAAAGGTTAGAGTTCACCAATAAAGTTATTTTCATTTTCTCTGGTCATCAACTGGAAGATGCAAATCTTCCCGACATCCACCGCCACCAAACCTGCACATCGTCCTCAATGGGCCAAACCTGCAGATCATAGAAGGCAATATCAAATTCTTTTGAAAATTATTCATGACTCAAATGCAAATAGTCTATTAAAAATACTTCTATCATTAGTACGTCTTCTGATAGCAAAGAAAACTTATAAAATTATGTAAGCTTGAATTTCAACCTTTTCGTTTAACGCATGAGTTGGAAAACAAGTTTTAGAAAGAAACTATAAAAGTCATTCAAATAGTGTTTGTACTAACTCTTCTATTAACTCTGTTCATAAGTAAAGCATATGTTATATAAGCCTTCTATCCTCATCTCCTAACCATTTGCCATTAAGATACAAAAAACTAATTCCCCTCTAGCATACTCCACCTTATATAGCCCGCTTTTCAATTCAGAAGTGATTTCAAGACCACAACTGATTCATTAAAATCATTTGATTTTTCTTTCATCTCTTTTTTCATCATAATTTTTCTTTTTGGTCATTTTTCCTCTTTTCATATGTAGCAACCATTAATGTACTCCTTTCAATTTTTCTTCGTAACTTTTTTGATGAAGGGGAAAGGCTTAACCTCTAATCAGAGCAAAGGATCTAAAGGTAAGCTAAAGCGGGAACTAGGAAATCTTTAACTAAATGGGTCAGATTTAAGGAAGTTTACCTATATAAAACAAGCCTACTTCTACTATGAGTTGCAAGTTAAGGGTTCCCTCAACTATTCATATGATAGCCATAGGTCTCTAATCCCTATCTTCTCTTCAAGCACGTTCCTACTTCAGTGTAAATTCTACTTCTCATAATTTTAAGAAGTTTCTTAACCTATCTGAAGAATGTACATATCTAATTATGAAAATGCATGAACTTTCATAATAAATTAAAACATAAATCAGGTTTAGAACTTCTTCACTTGATCTATATTGACTCCATCTTCAGCTCTCTTTAAGTTCATCAGAACTTTTGGCATAAAATCTTCAATCACTTTGATCAATTCATCTTCAAGACCTATAAGTAATCATAAAGTAGAAGCTACAAAACAAGTAATATTCATTATCATTTATCTTGCAAATAGAAATTCATATATTCTATTAGATTCATCTTCATCATGGCACAAATTTCATCATAAGAAATTCATAGTGGTTATAATTGTCATAAATAATGCGTTCTTAATTTTTAAAATAGGTTTTTCAACCTATGTAACAAAATCATAAATTTTACATTAGGTTATTCAACCTATGTAACGCAATCATAAGTTTCACATTAGGTTTTTCAACCTATGTAACGAAGTTCATAAATTTTAGAAAAAATCATAATGTTCATAGTTTTCTTTTTTAATTGTATCTTTATAAATGAGCATCATATTTTGATATCAATGAAAAATTCATATCTGGATTATGAAAGTTCTGCTTCCTCATCATATGGTATGTCAATATAATCATCATCATATTGTATCATATTTTCATGTTCTTCATATTTATCATGATCATATTTATATCATGTATATTTCTTTCTTTTAAAAGTATACCATCATAATTTTTGTAAACAAAAATCATTTTGTTCAAAATATTCATCATTGCATTATAATAATGTTCTTCATAACTGTTCATCATAATAGATTTCTTCCTATTTTTGAAAGAAAGAAAATCATAAGTTCATCGTAAGTTTAGTAACATCATTTTGATAATACTATTTATAATCAGAAGGCTTATTATCATATGTTTAACAATAGGAAAGCATAAAATATGGTTCTTCTCATCAAAAGAAAGAAAATCATATTGAGTTCTATATCATCATGATTGTTATCATCCTATCTCAATAGATAATCATCCTATCTCAATGGATAAGTTTAGGAAATGACAAGCATATTGATCAAACTTATTTGCAAGCATAATTTCAAACATGTTTTAGTTTAATTTGTAATCATCAAACTTTGTGTTTTCATATTTTAGTATTCTTTTGGTTAAGCAAATCATAATGTAAAACTTTATCATAAGCTTCTAACTAGCTTTTCCAAGCATAAAAAACTTCATTAAGCAAAACAATTTGGGTATATATTCCTCAACTTTAGGAAAACAGGCATATATGCAGCAAGCAATATCAAAATTTGAAAAGTTTTATCTTCAATAAACAATTCCATCACAATAAAACTATTCTCTTAAATTCTTCTCCTTTGTCTTAACTTTAGATGAGTTTTTGATATTATTTTCAATCTTCCATATGGCTTCTTGTACCCGTTTTCCCATATTCTTGTCTTAATTGAATTTGAAGATTTTCATCTTTAGATGTTTGTACTATTCTTTCATCAATTTTATTTTGGTCACATTTATTGTCATTTTCTATGACTTTAGGTTTTGTTTTAACCTCATGTATGTCTTTATTTCCATCAATTGATTGTTCATTTTCATCATCTTTTATCCTTACATCTTCTTCTTTTTTAATCTTTTTCAATGTATCTTGATCCTTAGATATAGTTTGCATATCAACTTTACTCATAGATTAAGGTTTAAGAAGGTTTTGATCATTGTCCAAGCATTCACTTTTAGTCTCAATCTTGGTGTTCATAGAATGTAATTGATATACATTGCTTTTCTCATTATGACTCTTAGGTTTCCATTGTTTTTAAAGTTTGGTTTTAGGACTAAATTTTGTTTGGTCAAAGTACTCTCTCATCGCTCCTCTACCTAAGTTTAAATGCAAAGGGTCCTTAGTATGATAATCACATATTTTTTGTTCATTTTCTAATACCAATTGTTGTCTACTTGCTTTCTCATAGGCAATACAATTCCCATATTTATGACCTAGTTGGTCACACAAGAAGCATCTAACAGTTCTATTTGGTCTTTGATGTAAAGGCCTAGGAGCGACTCTTCTATGACCGGGTAAAGGGTTTTGGTCAATAGAATACATAGATCTACTTTGAACTTGTACTTGATATTTATCTTTGCATTCACATGTAGCACTTTCTTGTATTTGATTGTTTAACCTTTCAATGTTCTCTTATAAACTTGCAATTTCATGACCAATAGTTTTAAATGAAGAAATTTCTTTTACCTGATTGGCTAATGTTTCCATATTTTCATTTAAAATTGAAAGATCATAATGAAGAATTCCTTCGAAATTCCTAAACTCATGATCAAATTGAGTATTTATTGATTTGAGAGTTGCATTAAAATCAGATACTACTGTAGTCAAGATTGAAAGAAACGAGTTTAAGGACTCAAACTTGGAATTAAGCTTTAAATCTATATAGGAAACTAATCATGATTCCATATCATGCAGAAGGTTTTCTACATTAGATTTCATTTTCATTTAACTATGTGCAAGCAAGAAGAATTTAAGTATAAAACCTGGAATTTGTTTCCCGTCGGATGTACCTAAGTTGCTATGCCGTTTTTCACGTCGGGTTCACCAATGTCGGGTCGTGTAGATGCTCGGATGTTGGATCACTTCATCCGCAAAAATCGATCGGCACACGCAGGGTGTTTGTAGCAAACTCAAGCTTATGGAAATAAGGGTTCTAATGAAAAAACAATTTAAATTACCTATTTTTATGATTAAAACTAAGATCTTTAACTAGTTTAAGTAGCTATCGACCATAAGGACGAGCAGCAACAGCTTCCTCGTATGAGTTTAAAACTAGTGACTCTTCTATTAAGAGTTCCTTAATGGTTTCTTCTACTAAATTATCACTTAAGCTAGGGTTTTATGGTCTATCTAGAGTTGGCGGAAAATTTTCAACAGTTGGAGTATCGGAAAATTCTGGTTGAACTATGGATAAGTGAGTTAAAAAAGTATTTAAACAATGGTTGTGTGAGGAATTAATGATTCTTCAGTAATCCTATTTTTAACTATCTCATCTACAATGATTTCATTAGAACTAGTTGATTCAGATGTGACTCTAACTTCATTACTTTTCGACTCCTCTAAAGACATAAAAAATATATAATAAATTAATCAAATCGGGTTCTAACAAAATGCTCTTGCTAATGCTAAAGTTCAATTCTAATACAAGATATAAGTAAATATGGCTAGCAAATAGGTCAATTTAAAGCTAAGGGAGATATAAGGTAAATGGTTTGTTGTCAATCTGTCACTTCACTTCACTTGACTTGACTTCACTTCAATTGCTCGTAATCTTCAATGTTTTTGTAAAGAAAACATTAGGGTATAAGTAATATTACAAGAAATCAAATGAGAAACTTTAAAGACATAATTCACATACACTAAAGCATTTCTCATCTAATGCATACATTCACATCATGTTCATTCATTCACTTACTCACATGTGCACATACATGCTTACTATCCATGCACACACTCATGCTAGTATATGCTAACACATGCTCAAATATACCCATAATCATACACTATTATGCATATGTACTCATGTATATTCATTTTTATGAACATGCATTATCACTCATTACTATACTCTAACATAATTCAATATTTATATGTATACCCACATGCATAGATGTATATATCTTCATGCATAAGCTAATCACCTAATAATAAACTAAATAAAATACAAACCAAATACTAAATATTAAACTAAACACTTAATACAAATAATGCACATAATTAATTTCAATCATTCATTAATCTAAAAAACAAACAAATAAATAAAATTCAATTAATATAATATAAACCCAATCACTCTCCCTATCTCTCTTCTCTCTCTCTCTCTCTCTCTCTCTCTCTCTCTCTCTCTCTCTCTCTCTCTCTCTCTCTCTCTCTCTCTCTCTCTCTCTCTCTCTCTCTATCTATCTCTCTCTCCCCGCGCGCTGCACGTCAGGCAACCGTGGGGGGAAATTTTTCTCTTTATTTTTTTATAATTACCTCCCTCTCTCTCCTTTCTCTGCACACGCGCTATGCGCTACAGGTGCTGCCAGGGAAGGAGAGCTTTACACTCTCTTCCTCTACTCTCTCACTCACACGCAGAAGTCGTCATGGAGGCGGGAAAAAGCAAATCATTAAAACCTTCTCTCAACGCTCCACTGTACACACGCTCTACACATGCTCTACACACTCTCTGCGTGTTCCATATGCTGCCAGGGAAGAAGAGAGATGAAAGAGTTTAAATCAATCAAAGACTTCATCATTATTCTCTCATATGACTAAGAAGGGGGATTACAACTCTCTAACTCCTGGCCGACAAAAGCTCTCTAGCCTTCTCATTCAGATTCTCTCTCTACAGTATGGAGGAAAAAATTGATACCTATAAAAAGAACATTAACAAAATATGGAGCAAAGCCCACATGTTTATACACACAAGAGAGACGGCTATAAACCACTTCTTTTGGATTTGCACTTTAAGTTCTCATCCACTCTTTTACCCACACATCTCTACCACACTTTATTTAACTTTTCTCTCTCAACCTCTCTTTTAATACCCTCATGCACACACCATCCTTTCTACCATTCACTTTTTCTACTTTAATTGCATAAATTATCTAATCCACCCTTTTAACTTTCACACATAACTACCACACTTTCATCTACTCACTTTAACTACTTTAGTTACACACTTAATTCTCACCACACTTTAAACACCACTCACATAAACCACTCATTAATTATCCACTTCATTTTCATTTTTAACTCAATTACCTTAATTTTTCATAATTAAATATTTCTTTTAATTTAAGCTTAGGTTAAGAATTTAATTAAGTAGAACCTTAATATTTAAACTCACACACACTATTTAGGTAATTAATTAAACCATATTTTAATTTTGTAATAAGCAATGTTTAACCTATGAGTTAATTTAATTAAATATCAGTTGTTTTAACCCTTGAAACATACTAAAACCCCCTAAAACCCTACTGAAACCCATTCAAATCCTTTTGAACCCTATCAGCAACCCATTATAATTCATTTGAACCCTTAACATTAACCCAATTGACATAAAATCATATGAACTTATGAAACCCTAGGGTTATATACCCATATTTCTTGCATGTATGAATATTAAAACTCATTAACTATGTAATTAGGTTAAACCCTAATATGAACATATATTCTTCATCATCATTTGTACCTGTAAACACTTTCAAAGTAGTTAATTCCAATCAACACAACTGATCAACAATATATAAAAGGTTAGAGTTCACCAATAAAGTTGTTTTCATTTTCTCTGATCATCAACTGGAAGATACAACTTTTTGTACATGAAATATACGACTTTTTGTACATGAATCATTATAGTTCATTTTTGCTCATGTAAGTTTATGTTTTGGTTGCCATTAAAGAACATAACACATGTGCTCAATTGGGCAGAGTGTATTGTCTTTTGCTAAACAACATCATGCTGTAGCAAAAGACAACACACACTGCCCAAAAAAAAATTGTGCAGATATGGTTGTCGATATACGCGTCCGTAGCTCTAGTATGCTCGTCCGTATATGCACCGCTACACCCAGCGGGGACGTCGGTATAAGCATAGGTAGTACATACATGAATGCATATGCATACATACATGAATGCATATGCATACATACATGAATGCAGATGCATACAAGCATGCATATGCATACAAGCATGCATATGCATACAAACATGCATATGCATACAAGCATGGAATACATGCAATATATGCATATGCATACAAGCATGCAATATATGCATACAAAAATGCATATGCATACATGCATGCATACACATACATGCATGCATACACATACATGCATGCATACGCATACATGCATGCATACGCATACATGCATGCATACGCATACATGCATGCATACGCATACATGCATGCATATGCATACATACATGCATGCATTCATGTATGCATACATGAATGCATATGCTTACATGAAAGCATATGCATACAAGATTGCATATGCATACAAGAATGCAATACATGCACTATATGCATATGCATAGAGGCATGCAATATGCATATGCATACAGGCATGTAATATGCATATGCATACAGGCATGCAATATGCATATGCACAACATACAGGCATGCAATATGCATATGCATACAGGCATGCAATATGCATATGCATACATGAATGCATATGCATAGAAGAATGCATATGCATACATGAATGCATATGCATACAAGCATGCATATGCATACAAGCATGCATATGCATACAAGCATGCGTATGCATACAAGAATGCATATGTATACAAGCATGCATATGCATACAAGAATGCATATGCATACAAGCAAACATATGCATATGTATACATGAATGCATATGTATACAAGCTTAAGCATGCATATATATACATTGGATGAGATGAGATCTTCATATTGCATCAGATGGGATCTCCACGTACAGCTTGGGGTGCACATGATCATGACGAATTGAAGATATATGATATCCGTAATGGAGCTCCAATTATGGATGTGGCAGGAAAGTCAATGCCTCAGCGCATACGACAACTCTGCTCTATCGAATTTGGTCACTCAGTAATGTTAAAATGGACCAAACAGGATAGAGACACTAAAAATCATATCACACAATGCATATATGAAGAGTATTGGCCAGCACCTGGGAATCCTAATGTGAGTTCCAAATGGATTCAACATACAGCACGCGAGGTGATGTCTCATCGATGATTGGAAGCTCGCGATGCTTTCAAAGCAGGCTTACCGAAGCCTGTATGGCTAGATGCCGAAGAATGGGAATCGATTCAGAATGAGCAACAACATACTCCTGATCGATATCATCAACAGATAGATGCGGCGGCCACACCTTTAGATATGGTTGGAATGTTGCATTTAGGTAGCGGCGGATACGACAATATGGGCTACCAATTTGTAAGTATGATGTTAATTATTGAAGTTGTTTGTGTTAAGTACATTATGTATATTCATCTAACATTTTCCATATTTACTATAGGAGTTGGCAGTGGGTCATCCTCCAACGCAAACTAAAGAATCATATGGATATCGACATGGACTGACTGCACTGTTATAAGACTTAGAGGGATGCGGTGCAATCGTCTCATGGGAGAATATTATTGATTAGGTGAAGTTATATCTTGGTTTCGTGTTTTTAGTTGTTGTTTATAAATGTCATGTTAATTGGTCTTATTTTATACATATGTTTTGCTGCAGAATTGTAGGTGTAAATATTTTGATCAATGCCACAATTTTGTATCACACTCGCATACGACAATGATGTAACATAATTTTGTATTCGATTCCTATATGGAAGTGTTTTGTCACATTGCCACAATTTTCTATTACACTCCTATGTGGCAATGATGTACCATAATTTTGTATTTGATTCCTATATGGAAGTGCTTTGTCACATTTTGTATTCGATTCCTATATAGAAGTGCTTTGCCACACTTTTGTACATTTTTCATTTATGGAATATACGACTTTTTGTACATGAATCATTGTTCATTTTTGCTCATATAAGTTTATGTTTTGGTTGCCATTAGAGTACATAACACATGTGCTCAATTGGGCAGTGTATTGTCTTTTGCGAAACAACATCATGCTGTAGCAAAAGACAACACACTCTGCCCAAAAAAATTTGTGCAGGTATGGTTGTCGGTCTACGCGTCCGTAACTCCAATATGGTCGTCGGTATATGCGCCGGTACACCCAGCGGGGATGTCGGTATGGACGTCCGTATAAGCGTCGGTAGTACCGACGCATATACCGATGCTTATACCGTTGCCCATACCGGCACTTTCTTTTCGACGCCTATACCGACTGTAACATGGATGTCGCGAAGAAATCATGCTCGTTCATTTGCATCGGTAGCAGCCTCGGTATAGCCTCGATATGTTGTAGTGTTCAAGAGATATGTTGTAGTGTTTAAGAGATACATGCATGCATACATGAATGCATATGCATACATACACGCATACATACATGCATGCATATGCATACATGCATGCATATGCATACATGCATGCATATGCATACATGAATGCATATGCATACATACATGAATGCATATGCATACAAGCATGCATATGCATACAAGCATGCATATGCATACAAACATGCATATGCATACAAGCATCCATACATGAATGCATACAAGCATGCATACATGAATGCATATGCATACATGAATGTATATGCATACAAGCATGCATACATGAATGCATATGCATACAAGCATGCATACATACATGAATGCATATGCATACAAGCATGCATATGCATACAAACATTCATATGCATACAAGATTGCATATGCATACAAGAATGCAATACATGCAATATATGCATATGCATACAAGCATGCAATATGCATATGCATACATGAAGGCATATGCATACAAGAATGCATATGCACACATGAATGCATATGCATACAAGCATGCATATGCATACAAGAATGCATATGTATACAAGCATGCATATGCATACATGAATGCATATGCATACATGCATGCATATGCATACATGCATGCATATGCATACATGCATGCATATGCATACATGCATGATTACATGAATGCATATGCATACATGAATGCATATGCATACATACATGCATACATACAAGCATTCATATGCATACCTACATACATATGCATACCTGCATGCATATGCATACATGCATGCATATGCATACATGCATGCATATGCATACATGCATGCATATGCATACATGCATGCATATGCATCTCTGCATGCATATGCATACATGCATGCATATGCATACGTACATGAATGCATATGCATACAAGCATGCATATGCATACACGCATGTAGATGCATACAAACATGCATATGCATACAAGCATGCAATACATGCAATATATGCATATGCATACAAGCATGCAATATATGCATACAAGAATGCATATGCATACATGCATGCATATGCCTACATGCATGCATATGCATACATGCATGCATATGCATACATGCATGCATATGCATACATACATGCATACATATGCATACATACATTCATGCATATGCATACATACATGCATGCATATGCATACATACATGCATGCATTCATGTATGCATACATGAATGCATATGCATACAAGCATGCATATGCATACAAACATGTATATGCATACAAGATTGCATATGCATACAAGAATGCAATACATATAATATATGCATATGCATACAGGCATGCAATATGCATATGCCTACATGAATGAATATGCATACAAGAATGCATATGCATACAAGCATGCATATGCATACAAGAATGCATATGTATACAAGCATGCATATGCATACAAGAATGCATATGCATACAAGCAAGCATATGCATATGTATACATGAATGCATATGTATACAAGCTTAAGCATGCATATATATACATTGGATGAGATGAAATCTTCATATTGCATCAGATGGGATCTCCACGTACACCTTGGGGTGCACATGATCATGACGAATCGAAGATATATCGTATCCGTAATGGAGCTCCAGTTATGGATGTGGTGGGAAAGTCAATGCCTCAGCACATACGACAAATGTGCTCTATCGAATTCATTCATTCAGTAATGTTAAAATGGACCGAACAGGATAGAGACACTAAAAATCATATCACACATTGCATATATGAAGAGTACCGGCCAACACCTGGGAATCCTAACGTGAGTTCCAAATGGATTCAACATACAGCACGCGAGGTGATGTCTCATCGACGATCGGAAGCTCGCGTACCGATTCCTGTATAGAAGTGCTCATATAAGTTTATGTTTTGGTTGCCATTAGAGTACATAACACATGTGCTCGATTGGGCAGAGTGTATTGTCTTTTGCTAAACAACATCATGTTGTAGCAAAAGACAACACACTCTACCCAAAAAAATTTGTGCAAGTATGGTTGTCGGTCTACACGTCGGTAGCTCCAATATGGTCGTCTATACACCCAGCGGGGACGTCGGTATAAGCGTCAGTAGTACCGGCGTATATATCAACGCTTATACCGGCGCCCATACCGGCGCTTTCCTTCCAACGCCTATACCAACTGTAACACCAATGTCGCAAAGAAATCACGCCCGTTCATTTGCGTCGATAGCAGCCTTGGTATACCCTAGATATGTTATAGTGTTTAAGAGATAACTAGGGCATGGTTCTTCTTTTGGATGAAGTAGGAGAAATGGACTATATGTTAAGAAATTAATTATACGCATCTAAACATGATGTCCTCTCTCATCATAATTGAGAAATAAAAATAGAAGGAAATCGTAAATATATAAGAACCTTTCGTTTTAGTGACACTCCCATCTATTTACATTTTGATGTAATGATTTATAAGACATTCTCAAATATCTGCACCGATCTCTAGGATGCTCCCTATGCCATCCACATATCTGAATTATACAAGTAAGAGAGCAAGAGAGAACAACTATCCTCATATCTGAATTATACAAGTAATCACTCCACGTATTGTCCACGTTCATAAATCCATAAAATTAGTGCAATCATCTTTGATAATAGTCAGATCGGCCACATGTATACAATTCTATTTGCAATATACGTGTAACCAATCAGTATCAATATTAAAAAGCGTATTTCATGCAGTGATAGACATAAACATGCTCCCTCTTTTCCCTACGAATTAAATAAAAAGTGAAATTGTATGCTCGTGAAGAGTGCAAACTATATAACTGTTGATCATCCTTTTCTATTTCCCATCACTGCATTTTAATAAGGGTGTTCCCAAGGGGATGACTTCCTGTAGGTGGAAGTTCGTGCAATATGTGCTTGACAAACATCATGAAAGCTTGAACTCTCTAAACAAGATCCTTCATCAAGAAGGTCCGTTGATTTTTGGTTTATTTTGTATTATGACATGGAATATGACAATGGCATTAATATGAGTCTCAAGAATCCTAGTTTCATCCTTATGGTAATACATCGTCTTGCCTAGTTTCATCCTTATGTGCATGTGATATTCTCCCTGGACATATGACCCAATTCTCTGTTATGATTTTAAGCGAAACCCCGTTTGAGATGCTTTCATTTTCGACACATTTTCAACATGATGGTGCTGAAAATGTTAGTATTACAATGCTTGTAGAACGGATTGTGTTTAAGCACTACCTTATGCCAGACCAAATATGATAGTATGCAACATCAAAATAGGGGGTTTTAAGGCTTTGCCATGGTAATATATTGATGTCCAATCCACGAGAGATATTTTACAGCATTCATAATCCTATTTGTTTGTATATATTTATATAATAAATGTTACCCACATGAGTTGTAGGTGATTTTTCATGTTAATGCACACATAAATATGAAGCTCCATATCATCGCACATGCTCATGGAATGGTCTACATAAAGACCAGATATAAGGTAAACGAAACTTTAATATCGAATTGATGAATTATTGAGAAACTAGTTAAGCCTGATTAATTCTATCAACCATAGATATGAGTTCTATCAAGGAATATTATTACAAAGTCGAAGATAGTCAAGTCTTGGAGGAAGCTATTGTGCTGGGCTCGTACAAAATGGAGACAAGAATATTGTAAAGAAGAAAATTTCTATTAGTTTGGAGAGAGTATGGCAGTTGAATATAGATAAGAGAGAGATGATCAGAACTATTATTCTGCGTTGAACACCCTTCACTTCATGTTTTCATAGCTGGCAGACTTTAACTGCCTTCAAATCGCGACCTGCATAGAGTGGTAGATTAATGTGAGCAGAACTTCGATACACAATCATAAACATAAACATACATACATACCTGTGCGCATTCACAATCATAAAAATGACAGCGATGAGCAATTGGAGGAGGCATACGAGGGCACTAATGTAATGGAAGACACCACACATTCTGGAATACCGAAAAAACTGAGAATTCGTAGCGAAAATTTTAGAAATTAGTAGAGCTACTAAGCTGAGACAGACCAGGAACGCACTGATAGCAGAAAACGGAGGCATTATGCCTGCGGTTGAGAGGGGAAGAGATACTTGAAGGAGGGCGAAAAATAGCTGCAAAAGATGATCATCATGGCGGCTGTCCAATGGCGGCAATGGAATAGTGTGCTGAATATGTAGCTGCGGTTGCACGGTGATGCTGATGAAATGGAGCTCACTGTGCACTACGGTGGTGCCGAAGCAGATGCTATTCATGGCGTGCAGATTGTCTGTGCGAAGAAGGAAGTAGGCAGCTAAGCGAGATTGTGCGATTGCGCAAGACTCGAGATGCAGGTGCATCATATTTGAAGACAGCGCTGGCACAGCCCCACCCTTTCAAACGCTTACGTAGCACAGCCCCACCCTTTCGAAAAGGGGTATGCTTATGAAAGCTGATGATAATTGCGCTAAGCAATTCCTTAACATTGAGAACTTACAATGTTCCTTCCACCAAAAATATGGAGGAGATATCATATTTGTAGTCGCCCTATTCAGCGGAATCATACTTTTCTGTTCCTTCGAAAAGGGGCGTCGCCCTATGAGTTAAACGCGACAAAAATATGAAAAACTAAGGCGTCTCCGTGCGACAAAAATATGAAAGACTAAGGCGACAAAAATATTCAGCGACAAAAATGTGAAAAGACTAAGGCGTCTGCGTGCGACACCCCGGATATCCCTTTCAAAGACTTATGGGATGGACCCGCGTAATATCCCTTTCAAAGACTTGAAAGCCGAGTAAAATTTTCCTTCGTCTTTCAAGCGACACACATTATTTAGATTTTCCTTGTGAAATGAAAGATATCACAAAGATAATTTCAAGAGATGACAAGTTGTCGAAACACACGATCAAATAGATCAATTAAAAAAAGCTTAAATGCTCACCTTATATCACAAAGAGAGGCTTTACATATCAAAATGCAGTCATAAAGAGAAATAAAACGGATAAAAGTTCTTATCAAATGAGACCACAAATGTTTCATTAGATTTCACCATCATTTTCTATGATAAAACAAGATCATAAAACCAAAACATGAGAAAATAGTGCTTCAATAAACACAAAATCCATGACTCGAAAATTTGGATTTGAAATCACTAGGCATGGATCTTTTGTTTTTGGCACTCATTCACATATAAAATACATTGTTCCAATCTATTCATTGACTTCCATGAGTATCAATAGATCATAATGTTAGAGCATCCAATGTGTTTAATCCCAATGAAGATCTCGCGAAAAGCCCCACACTCGCATGAAGATGTTCATGCAACGATAACCAAATCCAATTGCCACATTTCTCAGAGTTTGAGGTTTGCACAAGCACATGAACTACACTTGGAAGAACAAGAAGAATCTTGGAGCACAACACGACACTGAATGAATTACCAAGTGAACGTACAAAGTTTTGTAACTTGTTAGGGTCATAGGCATATATACAAGGCCAGGGAAAAATAAAACCTCTAAAGAGGAAAAAAGTGCCCTTCTAGTCCTAAGTGTGTTCACACACATCGCCACCAAAATAGATGAACAAATCCCCCTTTAGGAGTGATGGAGTGAGCAAGGATGTGGCACTCATGTATAAGGAAGCTTCAAGCTGTGTGAAAAGAGATCAAACCACAAAAGGAAGTACGCCGAAAGCTTTGTGGAAAGCTTCAAACTTCTCCCGAGGCAGATCCTTTCTTTTAGCCTATGTGGGCACATATGCCAAACTCATCTCTGTAGCAGAGAACCTCTCCCTCACATATTGATGATGCACCTCAATGTGTTTTTTGCGAACATGGAACGTAGCTTTCCTCGCAGTTGCGAATGCACTCTGAGTATCAATGAAGATGGTGGTGATAGAAGACTAACCAACACCCAAATCAAGCAATAGGCATCTAAGCCACACACACTCACCAATTGATGTTAAAGATGCCCTATACTTGGCCTCACAACTAGAAGTGTAAACCATAGGTTGCTTCTTGCTCAAGCAAGATACATATGAGCTACCAAGCATGAAGCAAAAGCCCCTAGTGGACATACCAGTGTTGTAGCAACCAACCTAGTTCAAGTAAAAAAAAGCATGTATGTCTGGCAATAATGATGCCCCCTTGGGATAAAACAATCCAAATAGTCACGCACCACTCAAGTAGTGAAAGATGTGCTTAAGCAGATACCCATGCTTGACACATGGGTAGTCTTGAGATATCAAGCTCAACATGTGATGATCCAGGATGACACGTATCATTTTTTCATTTCTTGGACATGTATAGTTGTCACGTCGGTATATGTCAGGGATACTTCATTGCACTTTATTAGACTTATCTACCAAGAGTGATGGCACATCTATTCCTTGCAAGCTCACTCATTCACGGACATTAGGTTTCTCCTTATGTATTAATCTTTACATATTGTACTTGTTGTATTCTTGTTTTTAGGTCATTCTTGTACATTCCTTTTTATGTAATATAAGAAGAAGAAGATTATTCTTCCTTGCCTCAATCTGAATGTGTGCTTCTCTTTGATTTTTGAGAGTGTGTGTGTGAGCTCTCTTCCTTATTTCTTTCCTCGTGACATGGTATCAGAGTGGCCAGTGTGGTTGTAGAGAGCTCGTGGAGAAGGCTGATAGTGAAGAGTACGCGAGAAGGCATGGAGAAATCATGATTCACAAACGACCTCAGATTGCTATGAAAATTGGTGTGAAGGTAGAAGAGCTCAAAACAGTTTCGAAAGTTATCCCTTTAGGGTCACTCTTTTTGTCATATCAAAGTTTCGGAGCCATCTAGACCTCTGTTTTGAGCTCGCAATGTGGGTATCATCAATTTCAAAAATTATAACTTGCATCGTGTTCGCCAACACTCATATATTCGAGATCCAGAATTTCAAGCGATTCTGTGTATTGTTGATACACAAAAACTATGTTTTTCTCATATCAAACTGTCATGTCATAGTGCGATCCTGTTCAAGCAAAAGTGCTGCTTGTAGTGTTTTGAAGAGTTGAGAATAGCTACAGAAATGGCAAACGCGGATGGAATGAGTTAGCTTATGAGCGATAAGTTGGACAAGAACGACTTCCATGCTTGGAGATTCAGAATGACAAATTTCCTAATGGGAAAAGGCTACCGGAAGTACATCCAAGGAGAGAACAAAAACCCTCCATAGTTACCAGAGAGGCATTGGACTATAGACTAGTTAAGAGTGTATGAAGAATGGAATCAAGGAGCACAAAAGGTAACCTATTGGCTATCTGGTAGCATACAAGATAGCATGATTGGGCACATACAAGATGCTAAGACTCCAGAAGAGGCTTCGAATGGTTTGATCACTTTGTATGAGACCAATAAAAAGGCACGAAAATTGCAACACTACAACATATCAGGCGTATAAAAAGGCTTCTACCGAGGAAAATGAATGGGTGCAATTTCGCCCCGACGTCGGTGTAAGGGTCGGTGTAGGCGTCGGAACCAAAGCGCCAATATAAGCATCAGTATAAGTGTCGGTATGAGCGTCGGTATAAGCATTGATATAAGCGCTAGTATAAGCAATGGTATAAGTGACGGTATAAGCCAAGGTATGCCCTTGGGAAAAATAGTCGGTATAAGCATCGATATGTGCCTGGGGATACCGACGCTTATACTGTCGCCTATATCGACGACCATATCTGCAAAACTTTTTTGGGTAGAGTATGTTGTCTCTAGCTACAGCAACATTCCCATGTTGTTGTGTAGTAAAAGACAATACACTTTGCCCAAGAAAAACCCGAATACATGTGACATGTATGACAGGAAACAAAAACATGATTTGATAAAGCAAAACATACTGTCAAATACAAAAGACATGAGAGAAATCAATCATGAACCATGTACAAAGAAATGAGACACATTGACATGATATTTATAAACAACAACCAGAACACATGTATATGTGTGTATGCCTATGTATATACATGTGTATGTGTATATGTATTATGTGTGTATATTTGTACATGTGTAAATGTTTGTATGCATTTTTTAAAACCCTAAAAACCTAATCTTAATGACCTAGACCTAAAACATGTGTATGTGTGTAATTTTGTGTATATATATGTGTATGTGTGTGTATGCATATGTGTATCTATGTAAAAACCCTAAAACCCTAATCCTGAAGACCTAGACCTAAAACATGTATATGTGTATGCATGTGTGTATATATGTAAAAGCCAAAAACCCTAATCTTAAAACCCTAATTCTAACCCTAAAACATGCATATGTGTGTATGTATATGTCACAGGTGTGTATGTGTGTATTCATGTGTGTATTCATGTGTGTATATATGTATGTGTGTGTGTATGTATGTATGTAAGTATGTATGTATGTATGTGTGTATGTGTGTATGTGTGTATGTGTGTATGTGTGTATGCATGTCTATATATATGTATATGTGTATTTGTATTATGTGTTTATATGTGTATATGTGTGTATGCATGTGTGTGTGTGTGTGTGTATATATATATATATATGTGTGTGTGTGTGTGTGTTTATGTGTATATGTGTATATGCATGTGTGTATATATGTAAAAACCAAAGACCCTAATCCTAAAACCCTAACCCTAAAGCATGCATATGTGTGTATGTATATATGATGTGTGTGTATGTATGCATGTGTATATGTGTGCATGTATTATGTGCGTATATGTGTAAACGTCAAAAACCCTAATCCTAAAACCCTAACCCTAAAACATGTACAAGCGTGGGAACTGCACTACAAAGAAGAAGAAGAATCTTTGAGCACAACACGACACTGAATGAATTACCAAGTAAGTGTACCAAGTTTTGTAACTTGTTAGGGTCATAGGCATATATACAAAGCCAGGGAGAGAAAACCTCTAAAGAGGAAAAAAGTGCCCTCAGAGTCCTAAGTGTGTTCACACACATCGCCACCAAAATAGATGAACAAATCCCCCTTTAGGATTGATGGAGTGAACAAGGATCTGGCACTCATGTATAAGGAAGCTCCAAGTTATGGGAAAAGAGATCAATCCACAAAAGGAAGTAAGCCCAAAGCTTTGTGGAAAGCTTCAAACTTCTCCCGAGGCAGATCCTTTCTTTTAGCGTATGTGGGCAGATATTCGAAACTCATCTCTGTAGCACAGAACCTCTCCCTCACATATTGATGATGCACCTCAATGTGTTTTGTGCGAACATGGAACGTAGCTTTCCTCGCAACCGCGAATGCACTCTGAGTATCAATGAAGATAGTGGTGATAGAAGACTAACCAACACCCAAATCAAGCAATAGGCATCCAAGCCACACACACTCAACAATTGATGTTAAAGATGCCCTATACGCAGCCTCACAACTAGAAGTGTCAACTATAGGTTGTTGTTTGCTCAAGCAAGATATGTATGAGCTACCAAGCATGAAGCAAAAGCCCCTAGTGGACATACAAGTGTCATAGCAACCAACCTCGTTCGAGTACAAAAAAGCATGTATATCTGGCAATAATGATCCCCCCCTAGGATAAAACTATCCAAATAGTCACGCACCACTCAAGTAGTGAAAGATGTGCTTAAGCAGATACCCATGCTTGATACATGGGTAGTGTTGAGATATCAAGCTCAACATGTGATGATCCAAGATGACACATATTAGTCTTTTGTTTCTTTGACATGTATAGTTGTCACGTCGGTATATGTCACGGATACTTCCTTGCACTTTATTAGACTTATCTACCGAGAGTGATGGCACATCTATTCCTTGCAATCTCACTCATTCGCGGACATCAGGTTTCTCCTTATGTACAAATGTTTATATATTGCACTTGTTGTATTCTTTTCTTTAGGTCATTCTTGTACATTCCTTCTTATGTAATATAAGAAGAAGAAGATTATTCTTGCTTGCCTCAATCTGAGTATGTGCTTCTCTTTGATTTTTGAGAGTGTGTGTGTGTTTGCTCTCTTCCTTATTTCTTCCCTCGTTACATGGTATCAGAGCGAGTGTGGCTGTAGAGAGCTCGTGGAGAAGACTGATAGTGAAGAGTACACAAGACGACGTGGAGAAAGCGTGATTCACAAACGACCTCAGATTGCTATGAAAATTGGTGTGAAGAAAGAAGACCTCAAAACATTTTCGAAAAGTTATCCCTTCAGCGTCACTCGTTTTTGTCAGATCGAAGTTTCGTAGCCATCTAGATGTTCATTTCGAGCTCGCAAGGTGGGGACCATAGAGAAACCAGGTCAATTTCAAAACTTATATCTTGCATCGTGTTTGCCAACACTCATATATTCGAGATCCAAAATTTCAAGCGATTCCATGTACTATTGATACACAAAAACTATGTTTTTCTCAAATTGAATTGTCATGTCATAGTGCGATACTGTTCAAGCAAAAGTGCTCCTTGTATTGTTTTGAAGTGTTGAGAATAGCTACAAAAATGGCAAACACAGATGGAATGAGTCAGCTTATGAGCGATAAGCTGGACAAGAACAATGTCCATGCTTAGAGATTTAGAATGACAAATTTCCTGATGGGAAAAGGCGACTCAAAGTACATCGAAGGAGAGAACAAAAAACCCTCTGCAATTACTAGAAAGGAATTGGACTATAGGCTAGTTAAGAGTGTATGAAGAATGGAATCAAGGAGCACAAAAGGTAATCTACTGGCTATCTCTTAGCATACATGATAGCATGATTGGGCACATACAAGATGCTAAGACTCCGAAAGACGCTTCGAATAGTTTGGTCACTTTGTATGAGACCAATAAAAAGGCACAAAAATTGCAACTCAAGAACAAGCTGCATACTTTGGAGAGAAAGTATCATGTCGGTAAGTGACTACACCCTGAAAATTAAAAGCATATGTGAGTCACTTGCATCTATTGGTGTGAATGTAGATGTTGATGATAAGGTGGAAGTGTGCCTTTGTGGTCTAGGATCTACTTATAAGTAGTTCAGAACTTCCATACAGACTAGGGAAAATATTCCAAATTTTATTGATCTCGTGCCCATGTTGATTATTGAAGAAAAGAACCTTGGTGAGGACCCAAACTCCCAAGGAAAATCTAGTTCTGAGCAAGTATTCTACTCTAGCAGAGGAAGAGCTAGAGCTAGAGGTTTCGGAAGTGGAAGAGGAGACAGTAACCAAGCCGCATAAATTTTCAAAGAAATGATTCAGGTAATGACAATAAAGCATGCCAGAATTGTGGTAAACCTAGACACTTTGAACGTGATTGCAGGTTAAAGAATCAAAATAAGAAAAGGCAACAAAAGAACTATGCATCCACAAGTGACTATGATTCTGAGAAGTTGTTCATGCTGCAACATCACATGATGAATACGATGCCTGATGGCGTTTCAAAATCGAATGATAATCCTGGTATGTTGATTCAGGTGCTTCAAATCACATGACCTGTCATGTAGAATGGTTTAGTACTTTGCAGACATTGCCAATTCCTGGATATGTTGAAACCGGTGATAAGACATCACACCCTATCCAACATACAGGAAACATAGCATTGTCTATTGAAGATGGGAAGGTAAAACATCTTGCTGATGTGCTGCATGTTCCAAATATAACAAAGAATCTAGTTTCTATTGGACAAATGGTTGACCAGGGATTACAAGTCAGGTTCAATGTTGATGGGTTATATGTAGAAGAATACAAATGGTATGGAAGATTGATTGTCAAAGGAAACAAAGTGGGTAGGATGCTCACCTTCAATATGAAAATTCTTGAAATGAATGGAGCCATGTTTGCAAAAGATGCACGAGTTATTGCTGATATAGAGATGTGGCACAAACGGATTGGACATGCAAACTTGCAAAGGCTGAAATTGGTGTAGTCAAAAGAGATTGTCCATGGACTACGAAATTTCAATGTTGTAGAGATGCAAAAGGTATGTGCAGCATGTCTATTTGGTAAATAGTCAAGATCATCGTTTTCGCATGACAAGCATGTTAGTGAAAATGTGCTAGAAATAGTACATACAGATGTTTGGGGTCCTGCAAAGACCACATCTATGGGCAATTGCAGGTTTTATTTAACTTTCATTGATGATCATACACAAAAAGTGTGGGTATATTTCATGAAAGAGAAGAGTGAGATGTTCACTTACTTCTAGAATTTTAACGCTATGGTGGAAAAGCAGACAAGGAAGTATATTCAGATAGTAAGGTCTGATGAAGGAGGTGAATATATGTCAAACGAGTTCAGCAACTTTCTTAAAAGTCATGGAAGTGGACGTCAGTTTTCATGTAGGTAAACATCACAATAGAGCGGTGTTGTTGAATGCAAAAATAGACATATTGTAGAAATAGCAAGAGCCTTGATGGTTGAGAAGAATATGCCTCATTGTTATTGGGTAGAAGTTGTGCATGCTCCTATACACATCATGAATAGAAATCTGACTACTACTGTACATCAAGTCACACCTGAAGAGAATTTCTCAGGTGAAAAACCAAACTTTTCACATCTGAAAGTTTTTTGCTGTATTGCATATGTATATGTTCCTGATGAGTTGAGGATGAATCTTTATCAAAAAGCAGAAAAATGTGTCTTCATTGAATACTCCCTTAAGCAAAAGGGATATAAATGTTATAACCCACTCACACAACAAGTGAAAGTGAGAAGAGATGTGGTATTTGATGAAATGTCAAGCTTCTATGTGGATGCCAAAGAAGGACTGAATCTTGGACCAAATGACAAACAAAATGCTAAAAAATCAAGTACAGAATCTCAAGCTTTGAGTGGACTGGATGCCTCACCAAAGAATACTTCCAACTCAAATCCGTGCAGTGGAAGATTGCATGGAAATTTCAGTCCAGCAAATTCATCAAATACATCCAAGAAAGGTAGAGAAAAGCTTTCTACTGGTCATAAACATGTGCAGGTTTTGAAAACATTGATGGACATTCAAGTGGTTCAGAAAAGATTCTTGATGAGGAATTGGGATTGCCCTCTGTGAAGACTCCAGGAGTTAGAAAGGCATATGTAGATGATACAAGGAGAAGTGACCTAGGAACAAGAAGATTTGGGAGGATGTGGAATTCTATACAACGATTAACATATGATAGTTACATGGCTCGTCATTGTGCATACATGAGAAAGGTAATACAAGATGTTGAACCTTCTTGTTCTGAAGATGCAATTGGAAATGCAGATTGGGAAAAAGCTATGGATGAGGAGATGGTTGCACTTTATGGAAACAAAACATGGAAGCTGGCTCCATTACCACAAGGAAAGAAACCCATAGGCTGCAAGTGGGTTTATAGGTTAAAGCACAATGCTAATGGTAGCATAAGAACGTACAAAGCACGATTGGTAGCAAAAGTATATGCATTGACATATGGCATTGATTATGAGAAAACATTCAGCCCTGTGGCTAAAATGCCTACTATGAGAACACTTGTTGCATTAGTTACAACAAAAGGATGGACTTTGCATCAGATGGATGTGAACAATGCTTTCTTACATGGTGAGTTAGAGGAAGTAGTATACATGGAAGAGGCACAAGGATATGAAGATTCAAAGCATCCACAATATGTTTGAAGGTTGCAAATGGCTTTGCATGGGATGAAGCAAGCTCCTCGTGCATGGCTTGCAAGGATTTTCTATGTGTGATGCAGACCGTTCACTATATGCAAGGATGGGTAATGATGGCATCACCATTGTGGCTACCTATGTTGATGACTTGATTGTAGGTGGTGATAATGAAGAAAGCATCACAGATGTAAAGCAACTTCTAGGAATTTGACATGAAAGATCTTGGTGTGCTATGGTATTTCTTGGGCAATGAGTTTATACACACAAAAACAACTATATGGATGTCACAAAGGCAATATGCCTTGAATATGCTGCAAAAGTATGGTATGACTGATTGTAAGCCAATTTCTATGCCATTAGATGAGAATTTGAAGCTAGATACTACATCAGGTGAAGCATTGGAAACTGCTATTATGTACGTGAAAATTGTGGGAAGTTTGATATGTCTCACAATTACAAGGCCTGATGTAAGCTATACTATTAGACTTAAAAGTCAGTTTATGCAGGTTCCCAAGAAGCCACATTTGGATGCTCTAAGACGCACTCTACATTATGTGAGTGCTACTTTGGATTATGCATTGTTTTATGAAGTTGGCGTAGATTTGCAGGTTCATGGATACACCGATACAGATTGGGCTCGTAGCATTCCAGATAGAAGATCTAATATTGGGTTCATATTCTCACTTGGGAGTGCAGCTATTACATGAAGCAATAAGAAGCAACCCACTGTTGCTTTATCGAGTACAGAGGCTGAGTATAGAGGTGTTGCAATGACAGCATGTGGGGCATCATGGCTGGAGATGCTACTTGCATATTTAGGTGTGGAAGTGCAAAAGCCTATCACTATCTATTGTGATAATCTTAGCAGTATACAGTTAGCATGGAACCCTATTTTTCATGCTAGAACAAAGAATATCGAGGTACATTATCACTTCATCAGAGAGAAGGTGTTACCAAGTGATATTGATCTTGTTTATGTGAGAATAGATGAGCAGGTTGCTGATATTTTCACTAAAGCACTTGGAGTAGAGAAGTTGAAGAAGTTTCAAAAGATGCTTGGATTAAAGGACATGGCGTTGAGCTTGAGGGGGAGTTTTGAGATATCAAGCTCAACATGTGATGATCAAAGATGGCACGTATCACTTTTTTGTTTCTCTGACATGTATAGTGGTCACACTCGTATATGCCAAGGATACTTCATTGAGCTTTACTAGACTTATCCACCGAGAGTGATGGCACATCTGTTACTTTCTAGCTCACTCATTCGCGGACATTAGGTTTCTCCTTATGTACTGATCTTTATATATTGCACTTGTTGTATTCTTGTTTTATTCTTGTACATTCCATTTTATGTAATAGAAGAAGAAGAAGAAGAAGAAGATTATTCTTTTTTGCCTCAATCTAAGTGTGTGCTTCTCTTTGATTGTGGGAGTGTGTGTTTGAGCTCTCTTCCTTATCTCTTTCCTCGTGACAGGTAGTGCATAAACCTACTTAACTAAGGGACAACAAACTGAATAACAGGCTACTTTATGCATAAGTAAATCAAGCATCCAACTACTACAATCCGCCATCTCCATGAGAGACCTATTCTTTCTTTTTGCAACTTCTTTTTAATGGAGTTAAATAGAAAAAATTCCATAGGAACAAGGGCTACATGTTACTTCTCAATCTATCTTTGTTGTTTAGTATGGACACTAAAAGAACAATCACCTACTTGTTTACCTTTATCATTATTATGTACATCATAATAGGCTGTCTACCTACATTTAGTAACATAAATGTTTGTTGTGACTCTAAATTTTGTGATTTGTAATTGTTCTAGCAACTCCACATGGCTTGATACTTCACAAACTTTCCATTCATAAGTTTTTGCTACTATTAGCATCGTAATTAGAAATTTTATTGGTAGACTCGCATTTTTTCCATACAACAAATAAAATGGTCATCTAGCTCCTAAAACTATCTTGTAAGAAACTCTATAGGATGAACTAGTGTCATTAAGTTGTATGTCCGACCTTGAACACTTAGTGGTCTATATGTACAAACAAATATGTTTGTGCTTTTGGCTTGGCAATTAGCCTAAGGGTGATAAGCTGCAATTTCTTCTGAACCATAAGAATCTTATCTAATGGGTTTTCCATGAATTCAATAATGAAATGAGTATCCTTGTTGCGAATAATTTATAGAGGTAGGAGTCACATCTTCATGTTGCTCTAAATTAAGCCCATTTAGTCAAATAATTAGTAGCCACTATCATATATTCTACATGCAAGCCTTTTTTTTTTGGGGTGAATGTGTCCAATGAGATGAATCCTCCATTTGGAAAATTCCCTTCCACTCATCAATGGCTGAAGTAGCATCCGATCTTAGAAAACGGATATTCTATTGGTTGAAAAACCTAAAATCTATTCACATAATGTCTTGCATCCGTTTTGCAATCTTGTCCACCATAAGACAACAAAATTTCTCATAGTCCTAAGGTGAAATATCCTCCTCAAGCACCTAAATATGCCATCTCTAGGATAAGGAAATATTTACTCTCATGCATGCACAAACACATCCTATCCTCTGCTATAAAATTGATTCCCAATAGGAGAATACTCTTTAGATTGCTCTTCAAAACTTTCTTCTAGCAAAACTAATTCCTTATAGAACTATTTCATCACAAAGGTAATCTAGAATTTCCTTAATCCATTCTAGTTCTATAGTCACTTGATAAAGGGTTGAATGTTTGATCGTTGATCTATCAACGAAAAACCAATAAGTAATGCAATAGTTGTGAATTTGTTTGGACACGTATGGCCAATATACTTCTAGATACCTAAAGTCTTGCAAAGCCTTTCTTTGGAAAATATGCCATCCCAAACTATTTATGTGGGCTTGAGGGTTGGGATCCCACCTCATCTTCGTCAAAAAACAAGACAATTCCCTCTTTATCTTTTGTATAGATACTTCTAGTGATGATTTTCAAATCTCTTGAATGTCTTATCTCTTTCTTTTCCTTAGAGAGATATTGTTGTGATGGACTAGATATGAGTATAGAAACATAGCGTTCCATCCACTTGGGTACCACTTCTAGGTTAAAAAAATAGACATTTAGAAATTATATGATATCTCATTTGGTGGTTTGCCATTTGTTAACCTAGAAAGGTGATCTGCATGAACATTCATATTAGCTTTTTAGACTACTAATTCAACATCAAATTCTATTAACAAGATAAACCATCAAACTAATCTTGTAATGTTACATGGTTTATTAACTAGATAGAAAAGTGCTTGATGATCAACAAAAAAACTTAAAACTATTTGCAAGCAAATATTTTCTAAATTTCTCTATTACATGCATCATTCCTAACCCTTCTATAGTTGCGTATGCTATGGGAAAATAAAGCCTACCTTCAATAGCAAGTCCTGCTAAGACACAACCTATGGCATGGTTTTAGGAATCAACATGCATGTGGATGACTTTGTTCTAGTTTGGCACTTTCAAGATGGAAGTTATTAATTGGTTGTATTTCAACTCTTCAAATGCTTTGCCACACTCTTCAATCAATTCAAATTTTGTTTATCAAATCATGTGTGGGTCTTGCAATGAATGCATATATGTGGATAGATCTCCTATAATACCCACAATGACCCATGAAATCTTAGAACTGTGTCATAATCCTAGGCTTTGGAAGATTGACAATCACTATGATTTTGTCTTTATCTATGAATATTCCATTCTTTAAGATAAACTACAAAATATTTTCTAAGAAATACTTTGAGAAAATGACACATTTTAGTCTCTAGAAACTTGGAGTGGATTTTTTAGGCCAAACAACATTACTTTGAGTGGATACATTTCCAATTCTATAGATAAGATGGTCTTATGATGTCTTGAAGTCCAATGATGACTTCATTGTAGCCTCAGAAGCCATCTAAGAAGCTATAAACATCCTTTCATTCTACTCTCTTGAAGAGGTTATCAATGATGGGAGGTGGATAAGTATCCCTTATGGTTGTGACATTGTCCTTATTCGACCTCATGCAAACTCTTGGCTTTCCATTTCTTTTTGGGCACAACAACAAAGTGGGACAAACATTGAGTATGATCTCATAAAGAAAACTAGTTTATAAATTTTTACCTATCTCCCCTTTAATCTTAGCTGAATATTCATTATTATATGTTTATGGGCTTTGTTTAGAGTGTTTACCATGTGGTTACATAGGTATTCCATGGGAACATATATGATGATCAACACCCTTTAAGTCCTTGTTGGACTAATAAAATACATGTCAATGTTGTCAAAACATTTCCTTCAACCGGGTTTGTTCAATTTTTGATATGTCACTCCCCATGTAAGTGCATTTCTCTTCATTACCTTCAATTGTGACAACCACTTTCCTCTTCATCTCTTGGTTTTCATAGAAATCTCGTATTTCGGGCTTCACTCGTTTGTCTTAAATCTATGTATGGAATCGAGATATATATATATATATATATATATATATATATATATATATATATATATATATATATATATATATATATATATATATATATATATATATATATATATATATATATATATATATATATATATATATATATATATATATTGAAGTTTTGATAATATGTTTCCTTGACTATGGAAAAATCAAAAGATGTGTTAGTTGTTGGAACGTAGGCTTCTACATGCAAGTAAGAATGAGGATTGACTACCTTTTTCGATGATTGTTGAGTCACTTTGATCATTCCCCTACACATATCTAGCCTCTAACATTGAAGTTCATCTCTAGGATAACTTTCTTTGTGGTGTTCAGTTGATGATATTGTTCTTATTCTAGCTTGATATGCTTTGTGTAACATGTATGAATCCTCAACAATTGGGTTTGCCAACATTGATCCTACTCACTCTGTCTCTTCTTGTGAGACTTTATTTTTTTCAAAATCCTCAAATCTAACTTTAAACTCTAACTCATAGTTATGGATCTTTGAGTTAGATTGAGTGAGAGAGAGACTGTTAGCCATTTCATCAATCTTTTTCTTGAGTGAGATAACATTAAAAGCGCATTTGTCTTTCCTTAAGGATTTTCTTTGTTTCTCATTGTCTATGGTGTTGAGTTTTTATCCACCAATTTATTAAATTTTTTTCTTAGACTTTCCTTGTCATTTTTGAAGTAACATATTGGATTCATTTACAAAATATTTTGAAATTACTTATTGTTCATTAGAATTGGATTTATTAGAAAATTTCGTTTGAGCTATTTTCTAAGACCTGGTAATCACTTAAATGGATTTACTATTGTCACTATCATCTCTAAATGGTATGCGGGATACCAAATTCAAAGGCATTACTTTAACTGTGTTTGGAACCTTAGCACAATATTTGACTTTCAATGTTCTAGGCCTTTCCTCAACATTAATCAAGAATAATACACATCAATCCCTAGTACTTAGTCCATCTTGTGTGTTTTTTGTGGAGATATATCTCTATCCTATATTGACCATCTGTAGAGAGTACGCACGCGGAAACAAAATGAAAAGTAAAGTACTCTCAGAAAACAAAGAATGTGTGAGACACAAAATGAGTAGACCATGAAATGGGTAAACTCTTGTGGATTAGAAATGAGCTTGCCAAGAGCATGGAGTAGGCTCCTCAAGCTTCTAACCAAGTATAAATGAGGGGAGAGGCCCTCCTTAGATAGATTTGGGAGGGGCTCTCAAAAGTACATCATATATGGGATAAGTCTCCTGAAAGGAGAATGAGTACAACTGGTATAAGCACATGGCAAGGTACCCAAATACAAAGGAAATACAATATAAAATAGAAATAGACTAGAAATGGAGTGCCTCTTAGATAAAAAATGGAGATGCACTCATGTGGATACAAATGTAGATGAAGTAGGAGCAATCATGTCGTCAACATCCCCTCTGCAGCTCCATTTTGGAGCAGTTGAATGCTGCAGAGGTCCACCAAGCACTGAAGCAGAACCGGAGGTAGAGCCTTCATCAACATGTCTGCCTGGTTCTCTTGCGAGGTACATTGCTCCAGAGTGATCTCCTGAGATATGAGCCTCTCGCGGATGAAGTGGTACTGGATCTCGATGTGCTTCGTTCGAGTGTGGAACAGTGGATTCTTGGCGATGGCCAAGGCTAACTGGCTGTCCGTGCGAAGACATGTCGGAGTATCCTGTAAAACACCAATGTCAGATAATAAACATCGAAGCTAGATGGCCTCACATGCTACAAAGCTCGATGCTCGGTACTCGGCCTCTGTGGATGATAGAGCAATTGTAGGCTGCTTCTTACTTTCCCAAGAGATAGGTCCTGAGCCAAGCAAGAATATATACCCAGAAGTAGACCGTCAAGAATCAGGATCACCAGCCCAATCAGAATCTGCATATACAACAAGTTTGATGCCCCCTCTATACCAAAGACCATGATGTCGGGTGAGGGCAAGGTATCGAAGTAGTCTCTGAGCAGCATCCGAAAGCGTCTAACAAGGAAGATGTGCAAACTGACTGAGTATACCAATGGCATAAACAATATCTGGTCTAATGTTGGCAAGATAGAGTAATGAGCCAACAAGTTGTTGATAGGTATGCACATCCACAAGTGATGATGAGTCCTCCAGTGTAAGCTTGATGTTTGGATCAAGTGGTGTAGAAACTAAGCGACACTGGTCCATGTTATATCTAGAAAGTAGATCCGAGCAGTACTTCTTCTGTGATAGGAATATACCTTCTTTTATTTGCCAAAATTCCATACCTAAGAAGTAGTGTAGTAATCCAGGATCTGTCATAGAGTACTCAAGATGAAGCTGTGTGATGATGAACTAGATGCGTTCTTTGTCTGAGCTTGTCAAGATCAAGTCATCTACATAGAGAATGATGATGTCTACTAAAGTCTCCTTTTGATAGATATAGAGATTACCATCAACATTGCTTCTATGAAATCCCTTGTCTTCAAAGAACTTGTGAATATTTTCATACCAGGCCCTGGGAGCTTGCTTGAGTCCATAAAGTTCCTTGTGAAGCTTGTAGACTTGATCTTCTTTGCCTTTGATCTTGAAGCCTTCAAGTTGTTCAACATATACTTCTTCTTGAGGATCTCCATTGAGGAATGCACTCTTGATGTCGAGCTCATAAATGGGCCACTTAAAGTGAGCACTTAGTGCTAAGATGATTCTTATGGTTGTGAATCTTGCATTAGGAGCAAATATTTCTTCATAGTCAATGACATGTTGTTGCTTGTATCCCTTAGCTACCAACCTTGCTTTGTACTTGTCTAATGTGCCATCTAACTTCTACTTAACTTGATAAAGCCACTTAACTCCTATGACTTCATGATTTGCGGGCTTAAGTACAAAAGTCCAAGTTTTGTTCTTCTCAATTGCATCCATTTCTACTTGCATAGCTTCTTCCCTCTTCGGTTGTCCTTGAGCTTCTTTGTAATTAGATGGTTATGGGATTTGTTGAATATGATGCATTAAGGCATAATTGACATAATGACTTTGTTCTCGCTGTCTCTTGGCAAGCTCATTTCTAATCCACATGATTTTACCCATTTCATGGTCTACACATTTTGTGTCTCACACATTCTTTGTTTTGTGAGAGTACTTTACTTTTCATTTTGCTTCCGCGTGCGTACTCTCTACATGGTTTGAGATCTTCTCGGATGACTTGAAGTACTTGCTTCTGAGTTGGAGTTTGGAAATACTAAGTCCTCCTCTAAAGTGTAGATAGGTGGACTAAGACTTGTACTTGAATCGTTTCTTGAGTATGAAGAAGCTTCATTGAAGATCACATCCTTCGAAATGGTGATGGAGTGGTTTTCCATATCATATAGGCAGTATGCCTTTGATTGGTCACTTTACCCTATGAATATGTGTTTCTTGGACTTTGATTATAACTTGTTTCTATCTTCTTTTGGTACATGAAAAAAGCTTCACTAGCAAAGACTCTAAAGTAATTCACATTTGGTTTTCTTCCGTAGTATGCTTTGAAGGGTGTTTTGTTGTGTAATGCACTTGTAAATCCTCGATTAAGAATGTGAACGACAGTATGTATAGCTTCTACCTAGAACTTATAGGGTAGATCCCTGTGACGAAGCATTGTTCATGACATTTCCATCACACTGCATATCTTTCTTTTAGCTAATCCATTCTAGGATGGACTATGAGGCTGAGTGACTTGTCTTTTGATCCTTTTCTGGTTGAGAAAGTTATAAAAGTCATGATTGATAAACTCACCACTTGCATCTGATCTGATGGTTTTAACTTTAGTTGAAGCTTCAGTCTCAACTTCCTTGATCCAAGTTTAAAACTTAGAGAATGTGTCTACCTTTGACTTCAAAAATTACACCCAAATATAGCGAGAGTGGTCATCCACTAGAAGATAAAAGTAGAGGGATCCACTCAGGGATGGGATGTTCATGGGTCCACATAATTCCATGTGGATAGGGGCTAGTGGGTTCCTCGCTCATGTTGAAGCTTCCTTGGGAACTGGGACCCTATGTTGCTTGCCTTGGGTGCAAGCTTGGCAGACATCAGTAAGTTTCCCTATCTTTGGCAATCCCTTCACAAGTCAAGATGAATAGATTTTTGATAAGTAAGAAGTGTGGCCAAATCTTTGGTGCCACAAGCTTGAGGTTGATTCTCTGGATACAAAGCAAGGTAGTTTGTAGAGGCTCTTTTCTTCAATACCTTGAGCAATGACATCCTTTGTATGGGGATCAACTACCTTAACTGAGGTGTTATCAAACCATACTTGTTTTTCCTGATCTATAATGGCCTTGGCAGAGAGTAGATTCATACATAAATTTGGAACAAAAAGAACATTGGATAAAGACTTGCATTCGCCCTGATTGTTGATAATTTGAAATTTTCCTTTTCCTTCGATGGGTAAGCTTTTGTTGTTGCCAAGATAGACTTCTCCCGTGTGCTCTTCGAGTTCTTGAAAGGAGCCCTTGTCTTTGCACATATGGGAGGTAGCTCCACTATCAAAGATCCACTCACGCGCGAGCTAGAAGTAACTAGGGCATTGGCTTCTATGGAAATGAAGAGATCCCCACGCGAGTAGTGCAATCTATGTTGGGATCCTTTGGATGCTTGCCTAGATGTAGAAGCCTTTGATGATTGTTTCTTTTGATAGCAAAACTTTTCTAAGTGTCTTGACTTTCCACAGAAATTACAGGTGAACTTCTTCGATGAATTATGCGATCCTTGCTTAGATCCATTGCTAGTGTGATGATTGGTGGTTTTGCCCTTATTGAATGGGCCTTTGGCCTTCATGGCTGACTCTTTTGAGGAAGTCGATTTGGCTCGCGAGTCGTGAAGGAGCAATAGTCAACGAACCTCTTCCCAAGATAAGACTTGGTCGCGATTATACAAAGTTGTGACAAACATCTCGTATGACTTAGATAACTGGTTGAGAAGCCTAACGGCCATGTCTTCACTAGAGATCTGCCTACCACATAGTGCTAATTTATGCTAGTAGTCCTCAAATTTGGCTATGACCTTGGTAATTGTGTCGTGTGGCCTAATTATCAAATTATGAAACTCGACCTCTAATGCATATATTTTCGAAGGGGTTTTATCTTCATACAAAGCTGCTAACATATCCCAAGTGTCCTTGGACATCTTGCAGACAGTAATATGTCCTTTTATCAGTTCATCGCAGACAAGTAACAACTCACCTATAGCTCATTTGTCCTTGACATTCTACACATGCCAATTGTCTAAGTTGGTATCCCTATTGGGTTTGGGGTCTCACCCATCTACTACCTCATGCAGGAGATTCGTGTAGAGATATGCCCGCATGACATCTTTCCATAGATCGTAATTTTTCCCATTGAGGTGTTCATCCTTAGGCATAAAAATAGGGATGAAAGAGGGTAAGAAATTAGCCATAGATGATGAGCTTCCCTCACTTTTGGTCATTACAAAGCTTTGAGGATAAAGTGGTTAGAAACACTATCAAAGGCACATGCCAAAAATATCGCTTCAAAATAATTTCAATGCTTGAAATGAACGATTGGGCACCTCACTTAAAATTCTTGGGGGGGGGGAGGGGGGGCTTAGAGTAGCCCTGCACTTGTACAAGATCAAGATAAGTCGATGCGAGAGGAGGGGGCTTAGATTAGCCCATTGTTCACCAATGGAGCCTTAGAGTAGGTGTGAGACTCAAAGAGACTTGTGAGTGGGCTTAGATTAGCCTCCAACTCATAGATGCACACACACACACACACAATATCTTCTTGCTTATATTTGGACGTACAAGGTTGGGCACTTAGTGCCAAATGGTGCCAAGATAGTGAAAAATCCTTACAAGGTGCTTGAAGTAGCAAAATTAAGGGTGAAACCCTTGGAAAACATTTGTAAGTAACTTGTTAAACAATGCCTTAGTGTGTCCTTGAGGGAGTACAAAGTGACTCTTGGGAAGGGTTCCAAATTGAACATCAAGATAAGGTCACTTACTTTTGAGAGATTTCAATAATTCCTTTGGGAAAATACAAAATGACGAGTGCATTACGTAGTGTCAAAGAGATCCAAAAATTTAATGCCAAAAAAGAACTTGTGTTGTTTAGCAAATCTCTCAAGTGCACGATATGTAGAGAAAGGTACGTGGACCCTCAATGGCTGATTTAGTATGCATGGAAGGTGCAGATGATCGCATGTTCAGAGAGAATTACATCATGAATGATATCAACAAGGAATGGCTCATAGGCCTTTTCGTTTTGTCTATAGTAGGGAATGGTTTAGTGATCCAGTGCCAATCATGGACAAAAAATACGGGATCGCTGGAAAGGGTGATGCACAGATGCGCAACAGTGGCAGTGAGTTGTGTGCTTCTCTAATTCCTTTGAGCTAAGCCCGATTGCAATCTGGCAAGAAATTTAACCTAGCTGCTCGCAAGCACGAGGAAGGAATCGGGAAGAAGCGACCCTCTGAGTACGAGCACCAGTGGCAGGAAACAATAGAGCGAACGATAATAATACTGAATTTGAAGACGAGATCGTAACATGCAAGAGCATAACCGCAGCGTAGCGATCGGCATTCAAAGACTGTTTACGGGGTAGAAGGAGCCAGATTACAAAGCAAGACACCTGGCCAGACAAGTCTCTCTCTCTCAGTCTCTCTCTCTCAGTTTCACAGAGATTCTCTATTGCTTCAGCAAAATGGCGCAGAGTTGTTCTCAATGGTAACTACACACTATGCAAGTTCTCTATGTGATGAAGAGAGACATCTACAACTTGCACTTGCTCAGGGAGGGATTCAGCTTTTAAATCCAACCTCCACTCACTTAGCCTTATATCAGCTGTACTAGGTAACTTCGCCAATAGAAAAGTTGTCGTCCTTGATGGTACATTCGGCTTCAGAACAACTGATCTCAAGGTCGGAGTAGCCCAATTCTGAGGTTCTTCCCCTCAGGCATATGTATGAACCCCACGGCTACCAATTAACTATAGAGCCCGACACTCCCATAGATGTGCAGTTGGGTGCAAACCCTGCTCATGGATCCTTGGATCGCCCACATGTCATGGGCGGATCACGTGATCACTCTGGAGTCAGCCGCATCTATTCGAGCACTAGTCTAGAGGGTGCGGGGTAGAACTGACATGGAAAGACATCTTCGTTATCGTGGCAAGTAAAGATGATAGCAGAAAGAGACTCTTGCTTCAGAACGTGAATGGCTATGCAGTGCCTGGCGCCATTACTGCTATTATGGGTCCCTCTGGTTGTGGAAAATCTACTCTTTTGGATACCTTGGCAGGTAGACTATCTTCAACTGTCAAGCAGACGGGTGAAATCCTTGTGAATGGTAGAAAGCAGTCGTTATCATATGGTAACTCTGCATATGTAACTCAAGACGAGGTCTTGATGGCTATGCTAACTATAAGGGAAGCGGTGTACTATTGTGCTCTGATTACTATAAGCACTTCAAACATTGAGATATTTAACATTGATGCCATAAAGATCCAAAATGTTATAGAGTCTCCACACACAAGTTACAATAATGAACTCTGAAATGAGCACAAAGTACCACCCAATGCAAGGGTGTGAGGGAGGGAAAATGGTGTTAAAGGGTGAACAAATCGATGAAGAAAATGGGTGGGAGAGTGGGCAAATGGGCAAAATGAAGCCTCAAAGAGTAAAGTGATGGCAAAATGCTTCTCCAAAGTGAGTGGAGAGCAACACCACCAAACTCAAGCACCACCACCGCCAAAATCACCGCGAAATGCACCACCAAGACCTCCACCTAGCGATATGATACCATGTAGAGAGTATGCATGCGGAAGCAAAATGAAAAGTAAAGTACTCCCACAAAACAAAGAATGTGTGAGACACAAAATGAGTAGACCATGAAATGGGTAAACTGATATGGATTAGAAATGAGCTTTCCAAGACCATGGAGTAGGCTCCTCAAGATTCTAACCAAGTAAAAATGAGGGGAGAGGCCCTCCTTATATAGATTTGGGATGGGCTCTCAAAAGTACATCATATGTGGGATAAGTCTCCTGAAAGGAGAATGAATACAATTGGTAGAAACACATGGCAAGGAATGAATACAATTGGTAGAAGCACATGGCAAGGTACCCAAATACAAAGGAAATACAATATAAAATGGAAATAGACTAGAAATGGAGTGCCTCCTAGATACAAAATGGAGATGCACTCATGCGGATACAAATGTAGATGAAGTAGGAGCAATCATGTCGTCAACACCATCAATGTCTTCATAAAAGACTTATGGGTCAATCTTAATCCATTCCTTTTCTCTAAGATTCATGTGATCCTCTCTTCCATCACAAATCAGAAATTCAATAAGAAAAATGCTAAAATATTAATCTTACCTTGGAATCCAATCTAATAATATCTTTGATTGATGTCCTGATATCGATGGTCTAATACACTACTCTTCTTGACCAAATGGTTGCAAAAATTTAGCTCACCCACCGCTTTTCTCCTAGACTGCACCAATAGCTCTCTCTCATGCTCTCTTAGTAGTTCACTCAAAGAGATGATGTGATATCTCTAGGATTTGCTTGACCTTTGGAAATCATTTGTTTGGTTTTCCTTAAGTGTTTCCTTATTTTTTGTTTTTTAACATGAAAGTGGTAGATATGATATCTAACGTACTCTAAAGGATGCTCCTACTCAATCTAGATGAACCAAAATGAAATCAAAACCTACATTACTACTCCTATCTACTGCACCTACTAGTTGAGTTAATGAAAAAGATCAATAGAGATTAATTTTTATATTTTTGCTTCAAAAATGCAAGAAAAATATTAAGACCACTGCCTTCAATAAGGATATGACCACATTTTCCTAACCTTTAAACTTCAATGGAGACCTTCAACAACAACATGGTATCCAAAAATGATGTAAAAATTATTATAGACCTTAAAACACGAAGTTCAACGGCTTCAAGAGGTGTGGATCAATTGTTTTTTTTGTTAATCCAAGGAGCTCCTATACACTATGGAGCTCGAGGAATGCAACTCGGAAAAGAAATCATCCCGCAAATTATGCATTCAAATGACACAACATGCACACTTGGAGCATGCAAAATTACTCAGACTCGGTAGATATGGGTTTTGGGTCTGTTGGGAGCTCCAAGGGAAGGCAAGGATGGAAGAAAACATCCCAAAAAGCATAATTCATAAAACTTCACTCTCTTGGGTTCAAAAGATGAGTTACATTTAGGGTTTTTGTTCTTTATACTTTTGGACATTGCCCTTTTCACTTAAAAATAGTCCTAGATCTTTTTTCAAGACCAAAATGATTCCTAAAAATTCTCAAAAGAATCTAGATGGTTGGGAACTACTTCATAGGCTTAAGACACCTTGGGCTTTAAAAGGTGTAGTATAAATAGATTATACCTCTTTTTATAGGTAAACATTACTAGAAGAGAATACAATATAGGCTCCATGTGACATTAGTTGCCTCTTTGTCCAAACTATCTGAATTATTATGTTCCTTTATTCCTTGACTTTCCCCAAGAGATCTCTTTTACACTTCATGGTCATTTGGTGGGCCCTTTCGATCTACTCTTTACTTCAAACTTTAGATCTTTTCCTTCTTCTCTAATACTTCTGCCAATAGAGAGGCAAAGACTTTTCAAAGAGTAACAAGAACATGGGCTTGGAAGGGAAGATGATGTTATCTAAGTTTGATTGTATTTAAGAGATAATAAGGGCATGGTTCTTCTTTTGGATGAAGTAGGCGAAATGGACTAGATGTTAAGAAATTAATTATACCCATCTAAACATGATGTCCTCTCATCATAGTTAAGAAATCAAAATAGAAGGAATTCGTAAATATATAAGAACCTTTCGTTTTAGTGACACTCCCATCTATTTACAATTTGATGTAATGATTGATAAGACATTCTCAAATATCTGCAGCGATCTCTAGGATGCTCCCTATGCCATCAACACCCTCATAAATAGCATTCGAGGATATCATGATAAGAGAGCACGAGAGAAGAGCTATCCTCATATCTCAATTATAGAAGTAATCACTCCACGTTGATAAATCCATAAAATTAGTGCAATCATCTTTGATAATATTCAGATCCACATGTATACAATTCTATTTGCAATATACGTGTAACCAATCAGTATCAATATTAAAAAGCGTATTTCATGCAGTGACAGGCATAAACATGCTCCCTCTTTTCTCTATGAATTAAATAAAAAGTGAAATTGTATGCTCATTAAGAGTGCAAACTATATAACTGTTGATCATCCTTTTCTATTTTCCATCACTGCATTTTAATAAGGGTGTTCCCAAGGGGATGATTTCCTGTAGGTGGAAGTTCGTGCAATATGTGATTGAGAAGCATCATGAAAGCTTGAACTCTCTAAACAAGTCCCTTCATCAACAATGTCCGTTCATTTTTGGTTTATTTTGTATTATGACATGGAATATGACAATGGCATTAATATGAGTCTCAAGAATCCTAGAGGTTGTGATAATACATCGTCTTGCCTAGTTTCATCCTTATGTCCATGTGATGTTCTCCCTCGACATATGACCCAATTCTCTGTTATGATTTTAAGTGCAACCATATCATCGCACATGCTCATGGAATGGTCTACATATAGACCAGATATAAGGGAAACGAAACTTTAATATCGAATTGATGAATTATTAAGACAACTAGTTAAACCTGATTATTTCTATCAACCATAGATATGCGTTCTATCAAGGATAATTATTACAAAGTCGAAGATAGTCAAGTCTTGGAGGAAGCTATTGTGCTGGGCTCGTACAAAATGAAGACAAGAGTATTGTCACTACAACATATCGAGGGTATACCGAGGTTGCTACCGAGGCAAATGAACGGGCGTGAATTCTTCGGGACGTCAGTGTTACAGTCGGTATATGCGTCGGAAAGAAAGCGTCGGTATGGCGCCGGTATAAGCGTCGGTATATGCATCGGAAATACCGACGGCTATACCGACGCTTATACCGACGTCCCCGCTAGGTGTACCGGCACATATACCGAAGACCATACTCGACGTACGGATGTGTATACCGACGACCATACCTGCACAAATTTTTTTGGGCAGAGTGTGTTGTCTTTTGCTACAGCATGATGTTGTTTAGCAAAAGACAATACACTCTGCCCAACTGAGTACATGTGTTATGTACTCTAATGGCAACCAAAACATAAACTTATATGAACAAAATTGAACAATGATTCATGTACAGAAAGTTGTATATTCCATAAATAGCACTTACATATAGGAATCAAATACAAAATTATGGTACATCATTTCCACATAGGAGTGTAATACAAAATTGTGGCAATGTGACAAAACACTTCCATATAGGAATCAAATACAAAATTATGGTTCATGATTGTCGTATGCGAGTGTGATACAAATTGTGGCATTGATCAAAATATTTACACCTACAATCTTGCAACAAAATATATGTATAAAATAAAACCAATTAACATGACATTTATAAACAACAACTAGAAATACGAAACCAAGATATAACTTTACCTAATCAAGAATATTCTCCCATGAGACGATTGCACCGCGTCCCTCTAAGTCTTGTAAGAGTGCAGTCAATCCATGTCGATATCCATACGATTCTTCTGCTCACGTTGGAGGACGACCCACTGCCAACTCCTATAGTAAATATGCAAAATGTTAGATGAATATACATAATATACTTAACACAAACAACTTCAATAATTAACATCATACTTACAAATTGGTAGCGCATACTGTCGTATCCGCCACTACCTAAATGCGATGTTCCAACCATATCTAACCGTGTGGCCACCGCCTCTCTTTGTTGACGATACCGATCAGGAGTATGTTGATGCTCATCCTGAATCGATTCCCATTCTTCGGCGTCTAGCCATACAGGCTTCGATAAGCTTGCTTTGAAAGCATCGCGAGCTTCCGATCGTCGATGCGACATCACCTCGCGTGCTGTATGTTGTATCCAATCGGAACTCACAACAGGATTGCTAGGTGCTGGCCAGTACTCTTCAAATATGCATTGTATGATATGATTTTTAGAGTCTCTATCTTGTTCGGTCCATTTTAACATTACTGAATGACCGAATTCGATCGAGCAGAGTTGTCGTATACGTTGTCGCATTGACTTCCCCGCCGCATCCACAACTGGAGCTCCATTACGGATATGATATATCTTTGATTCATCGTGACCGTGTGCACCCCATGGTGTACGTGGAGATCCCATCTGATGCAATATGAAGATCTCATCTCATCCAATGTATATATATGCATGTTTAAGCTTGTATACATATACATTCATGTATACATATGCATTCACGTATACATATGCTTGTATACATATGCATTCATGTATACATATGATTGTATATGTATGTGTGCATACATATACATATGCATATGCTTCCTTGTATATACTTGTATGCATATGCTTGCTTGTATACATACATGTACATATGCTTGCTTGCTTACATATGCATGCTTGTATACATATGGATGCATGTATGCATATGCTTACTTGCTTACATATGCATGCTTGCTTACATATGCATGCTTGTATACATATGCTTGCTTACATATGCATGCATGTATACATATGCATGCATGCTTGTATACATATGCATGCTTGCTTGTATACATATGCATGCATGCTTGTATACATATGCATGCTTGCTTACATATGCATGCATGCTTGTATACATATGCATGCTTGTATACATATGCTTGCTTACATATGCATGCTTGTATACATATGCATGCATGTATGCATATGCTCTCTTGCATGTATACATATGCATATCCCGAATGCATGCATATGCATGCATGTATGCATATGCATATCCCGCATGCATATCCCTCATGCTTGTATACATATGCTTGCTTACATATGCATGCTTATATACATATGCATGCATGTATGCATATGCTTACTTGCATGTATACATATGCATGCTTGTATACATATGCTTACTTGCATGTATGCATATTCATGTATGCATGTATGCATGTGCATTCATGCATGTTTGCATGTGCATTCGTGCATGTATGCATGTATGCATGTATGCATATGCATGTATGCATATGCATGTATGCATGCATGCATGCATGTATGCATATGCATGCATGCATGCATGTATGCATATGCATTCATGCATGTATGCATGTGCATGTATGCATATGCATTCATGCATGTATGCATGTGCATGTATGCATGTATGTATTCATGTGTGCATGTGTATGCATGTGTGCATGTGTATGCATGTGTGC
Source organism: Ceratopteris richardii (assembly GCA_020310875.1). Taxonomy (NCBI): domain Eukaryota; kingdom Viridiplantae; phylum Streptophyta; class Polypodiopsida; order Polypodiales; family Pteridaceae; genus Ceratopteris; species Ceratopteris richardii. Next base: position 121,665,040 of record CM035418.1, read on the forward strand.
ATGTGTATGCATGCATGTATGCATGTTTATGCATTCATGTATGCATGTGCATTCATGCATGTATGCATGTGCATGCATGCATGTATGCATGTGCATTCATGCATGTATGCATGTGCACTCATGCATGTATGCATGTGCATGTATGCATGTATGCATGTGCATGTATGCATGTATGCATGTGTATGCATTCATGTATGCATCTGCATGCATGCATGTATGCATATGCATTCATGCATGTATGCATATGCATGCATGCATGTATGCATGTGCATTCATGCACGTATGCATGTGCATGCATGCACGTATGCATGTGCATGCATGCACGTATGCATGTGCATGCATGCACGTATGCATGTGCATGCATGCACGTATGCATGTGCATGCATGCACGTATGCATGTGCATGCATGCACGTGTATGCATGCATGTATACATGTGTATGCATGTGTATGCATCTGCATTCATGCATGTATGCATGTGTATGCATGCATGCATGTATGCATGTGTATGCATGCATGTATACATGTGTATGCATTCATGTATGCATATGCATTCATGTATGCATATGCATGCATTCATGTATGCATATGCATGCATGCATGTATGCATGCATGCATGCATGTATGCATGCATGCATGCATGTATGCATGCATGCATGCATGTATGCATGTATGCATGTGCATCTATGCATGTATGCATGTGCATGTATGCATGTGCATGTATGCATGTGCATGTATGCATGTGCATGTATGCATGTGCATTCATGCATGTATGCATGTGCATGCATGCATGCATGCATGCATGTATGCATTTGCATTCATGCATGTATGCATGTGCATTCATGCATGTATGCATGTGCATTCATGCATGTATGCATGTGTATGCATTCATGTATGCATATGCATTCATGCATGTATGCATATGCATGCATGTATGCATATGCATGCATGTATGCATGTATGCATGTATGCATATGCATTCATGCATGTGTATGCATGCATGTATGCATGTATGCGTATGCATGTATGCATAGGCATGCATGCATGTATGCATATGCATGCATGCATGTATGCATATGCATGTGCATTCATGCATGTATGCATGTATGCATGTGCATTCATGCATGTATGCATATGTATGCATGCATGTATGAATGCATATGCATGTATGCATGTATGTATGCATGTATGCATATGCATATGCATGCATGTATGCATATGCATGCATGTATGCATGTGCATTCGTGCATGTATGCATGTGCATTCGTGCATGTATGCATGTGCATTCATGCATGTATGAATGCATATGCATGTATGTATGCATGTATGCATATGCGTCGTTAATTCGCTGGAACTACCAACGCTTATATCGACGCTCTCTTTTTAACTGGGCCCGAACCTGAAATTCGTCATTCTGAACGTTTCGAATGTAGAACTTCTCCTTTCGGGTTCGCGCGCCAACAGCAGAGAAGAACTCTCTTTGTCATCCTCTCTCTCTCTCTCCCTCTCTCCCTCCCTTCCCTCTCTCTCTCTCTCTCCCTCTCTCTCTCTCCCTCCCTCTCTCTCACTATCTCTCTCCGTCTCTCTCTCTCACTCTCTCCGTCTCTCTCCCTCTTTCTCTCTGCCTCTCTCTTTCTCTCTCCCTCTCTCTCTCTCTTTATACAGACCTCTATCTTCATAGATCTGAAATTTTGCTTTTGCTAATATGTTCTTTGTTTGGTTTTGCAAGAGAATTTGGCATCAAAGCTTTGAAAATTCAACGAAAAAGCACTTCAAGTGGAATTATAAAAATTACATCAATGTAAGTAAAACATATATCACTCTTTTATCTTTCTTTATATTTTTGTTTTCTAATATCTTCTCTCTTTATATTTTTGTTTTCTAATATGTTCTCTCTTTATTTTTGTTTGAGAGAGAGAGAGTGACAGAGAGAGATAGGGATATGCATGCATTCATACATGCACGCATACACATGCATACATGCATGAATGCACATGCATACATGCATGAATGCATATGCATACATGCATGAATGCATATGCATACATGCATGAATGCATATGCATACATGCATGAATGCACATGCATGAATGCACATGCATGAATGCATATGCATACATGCATACATGCATATACATACATGCATACATGCATACATGAATGCATATGCATACATGCATACATGCATATACATACATGCATACATGCATACATGCATATACATACATGCATACATGCATACATGCATATACATACATGCATGAATGCACATGCATACATGCATGAATGCACATGCATACATGCATGAATGCATATGCATGCATGCATGAATGCATATGCATGCATGCATGCATGCATATGCATTCATGCATGCATGCATGTGCATTCATGCATGTATGCATGTATGTATATGCATGTATGCATGTATGCATGTATGCATATGCATTCATGCATGTGCATTCATGCATGTGCATTCATGCATGTATGCATATGCATGCATGCATGTATGCATGTGCATTCATGCATGTATGCATGTGCATTCATGCATGTATGCATGTGTATGCGTGCATGTATGAATGCATGCATATCCCTATCTCTCTCTGTCACTCTCTCTCTCTCAAACAAAAATAAAGAGAGAACATATTAGAAAACAAAAATATAAAGAGAGAAGATATTAGAAAACAAAAATATAAAGAAAGATAAAAGAGTGATATATGTTTTACTTACATTGATGTAATTTTTATAATTCCACTTGAAGTGCTTTTTCGTTGAATTTTCAAAGCTTTGATGCCAAATTCTCTTGCAAAACCAAACAAAGAACATATTAGCAAAAGCAAAATTTCAGATCTATGAAGATAGAGGTCTGTATAAAGAGAGAGAGAGAGGGAGAGAGAAAGAGAGAGGGAGAGAGAAAGAGGGAGAGAGATGGAGAGAGTGAGAGAGAGAGACGGAGAGAGATAGTGAGAGAGAGGGAGGGAGAGAGAGAGAGGGAGAGAGAGAGAGAGAGGGAAGGGAGGGAGAGAGGGAGAGAGGGAGAGAGAGAGAGAGGATGACAAAGAGAGTTCTTCTCTGCTGTTGGCACGCGAACCCGAAAGGAGAAGTTCTACATTCGAAACGCTCAGAATGATGAATTTCAGGTTCGGGCCCAGTTAAAAAGAGAGCGTCGATATAAGCGTTGGTAGTTCCAGCGAATTAACGACGCGTATACCGACGCATATACCGACGCTTATACTGACGCTGTGATTCCGAGGCAACGCAGCTTTCCCAAATTTCCCGAGGGCTATACCGACGCCGACAGCTGGACGTCGGTACACTGACCGTCGATATTCCCTCGATATGTTGTAATATGTGAAGAAGAAAATTTCTATTAGTTTGAAGAGAATATGGTAGTTGAAAATAGATAAGAGAGAGAGATAATCAGAACTATTTTTCTGCGTTCAACGCCCTTCTCTTCATGCTTTCATAGCGAGCAGACTTTAACCGCCTTCAAATCGCGACCTGCATAGAGTGGTCGAATGTGAGCAGAACTTCGATAGTCATGGAGTTGTATGTAATCCTGCTACCCCATAAACATACATACATACCTGTGCGCATTCACAATCATAAACATGACAGCGATGAGCAATTGGAGGAGGCATTCAAGGGCACTAATGTAATGGAAGACACCACACATTCTGGAATACCGAAGAAACTGAGAATTCGTAGCGAAAATTTTAGAAATTAGTAGAGCTACTAAGCTGAGACAGACCAGGATCGCACTGATAGCAGAAAACGGAGGCATTATGCCTGCGGTTGAGAGGGGAAGAGATACTTGAAGGAGGGCGAAAAATAGCTGCAAAAGATGATCATCATGGCGGCTGTCCAATGGCGGCAATGGAATAGTGTGCTGAATATGTAGCTGCGGTTGCACGGTGATGCTGATGAAATGGAGCTCACTGTGCACTACGGTGGTGCCGAAGCAGATGCTATTCATGGCGTGCAGATTGTCTGTGCGAAGAAGGAAGTAGGCAGCTAAGCGAGATTGTGCGATTGAGCAAGACTCCAGATGCAGGTGCATCATATTTGTAGACGCTCCGCGCTGTGCCCCCTTTCTGGGGCAGCCCCACCACGAGTACTTCGAAAAGGGGTCTGCGTGGCGGCAAAGAACTTAACATTGAGAACGTGCAGTGTTTTTTCCGAGATTTCCGGTAACCACTCTATTTTAAACATTCGATCTTTAGGTGAGCATGACTTATGGGATGGACCCGCCCAATATCCCTTTCAAAGACTTGAAAGCCGAGTAAAATTTTCCCTCGTCTTTCAAGTGACACACATCATTTAAATTTTCCTTGTGAAATGAAAGATAATTTAAAGAGATGACAAGTTTTCGAAACACACGATCAATCAAAAAAGCTTAAATGCTCAGCATCACAATGAGAGGTTTTACATATGAAAATGAGATCACAAAGAAAAATAAAAACGGATAAAAGTTCTTATCCAATGACTTCCATGAGTATCTATAGATAATAATAACAAAGCATCCAATGTGTTTAATCTCAATGAAGATCTCGTGAGAAGCCACACTCACATGAAGATGTGCTTGCAAGGGTAATCAAATTTAATTGCCATATTTTTCGGAGTTCGAGGTCTGCATAAGCACACGAACTGAACAAGGAAAAAGAAGAATCTTGGAGTACAACACGACACTGAATGAATTACCAAGTGAATGTACAAAGCCTTGTAACTTCTTAGGGTTATAGGCATATATACAAGGCCAATGAAAAAAAAGCTTTTAAAGAGGAAAAAAGTGCCCCCACATTCCTAAGTGTGTTCACACACATCACTACCAAAATAGATCATCAAATCCTGCTTAGGAGTGATGGCGTGAACAAGGATATGGCACTCATGTATAAGGAAGCTCTAAGCTATGTGAAAAGAGATCAATCCACAAAAGGAAGTAAGCCCAAAGTTTGTGGAAAGCTTCAAACTTCTTTCGAGGCACATCCTTTCTGTTATCCTATTTATGCACATATGCCAAATGCATATCTCTAGCAGAGAGCCTCTCCCTGACATATTGATGATGCACCTCAATGTGTTTTGTGCGAACATGGAACATAGGGTTCCTCACAGTTGCCAATGCACTCTGAGTATCAATGAAGATAGTGGTGATAGAAGACTCACTAACACCCAAATCAAGCAATAGGCATTTGAGCCCCACACACTCAACAATTGATGTTAAAAGATGCCCTATACTCAGCCTCACAACTAGAAGTGGCCACAGTAGGTTGCTTCTTTCTCAAGCAAGATATGTATAAACTACTAAGCCTGAATCAAAAACCACTAGTGGACACACAAATGTCATAGTACATCTAGCAATCATGATCCCCTCTTGGGATAAAATAATCCAAATAGTCGAGTACCATTCAAGTAGTGAAAGATGTGCTTAACCGCCAACTAGGGCTTGAGACCTGGGTAGTGCATAAACCTACTCGTCTAAGGGACAAAAAACTAGATATTAGGCTGCATTCTGCATAAATAAATCAAGTATTGAACTGCATGCTAATAGATATCAACATTAAATGCATCTCCTACATCAGGTACACTCAACTATAGACCTGTTTCCATAGGAGTGCAAGTAAATTTACAATCTTCAAAGTCAAACTAGTGCAATAACGTGTCAATATATTTTGTTTGAAACAAAGGTATCCCCCCCATCAACATGCATAAAGTGAATCCCAAAATAATGATGCAAATGCCCAAAATTTAACATCTCAATAGAAGCCTACAAATGAGACTTAAATTAATAATATGCTTCTCATTAGGACTAGTGAGTAGCATGTCCTCAACATACACAGCAATGATCAGAAGTACATCATCTGCATGCTTAACATGTAAGGTGCTCTTAGTTGGACTATTCTTAAAACAATGTGCAAGTAAATAGGCATATATCTTTTCATATATAGCAAGTGTGCTTGCTTCAAAACCATATAATACCTTTTTCAACCTGCATACTTTGGTTTCATTCCCTTTCTACACAAAACCATGCAGTTGAAATACATACACTTCTTCATGTAAGTCACCATTCAAAAATGTAGTCTTAATGTCTAACTAATGTACCTTCCAACCACGATGAGCTGTAAGTGCACAAATGCTAAGAAGAATGGTCATTCAACATATGGGTGCAAAGGTCTCACCAAAATTAATGCCTCTCTTTTGAGCATAAACTTTTGCAACAAGGAAAGCTTTACATCTATCAATGGTTCCATCACATTTACACTTCAGTCTGTGTACTCATTTAGTGTAGATGGCCCTTTTCCCTAGAGGCAAATCACATAAAGACCAAGTAAAACTATATGGTAGAGATGCATGTAGTTTGCTATCTCGCAAAGTGTTCACTAGCAATTTAGGCAAAGTTTCTTCCTCCTCTATATCAGCTCTCTTATCAACAAGTGCATCATGTAAATTTGCATAAAAACTAGAATTATCTACATCATCATGTGGAACCTTTAAAGATTGTGAAAATGCTTTATTTGGATGAACACTTGACTATCCACCTATAAAAAGAGGTAGAAAAGTGGGATACACACCTTTCAACCTAACTAAGGTCTTCTTAGTACATGAAATTAATAGATGAATTGCATCTTCAAAAAAAAACATCATGGCTAACCAAAATGCATTTAGTTTGTGGATGATATAGACGATATCCTTTCCTTTCAAAACTATACCTACCAAAAATACATTTCACTACTTTATCATCCATTTTCTTGTGTTCTTGTTTAGGCACTAATTCATATGCAAAAGCAACAAAGACATGCAAATGAGCAATAGATGGCTTATGACCATGACAAGCCTCATATGGAGTGATAGATTGCAGTGCTTTTATGAGATACCTATTTTTTTGAGGTACATATGACATTGTACACTCATGTTTTATCCCACACTCAATGAGAAATGTATTAAAATCAAAAGACATGTATTTCCCCCTTGATTAGAATGGAGGGTCCCCAATTTACATGTTAACATATTCTCAACCATGACCAAAAGCTATTTTCTTTGGACTTTGCTTTCAATGGATGCACCCATGCATGCATGGAGAAATCATCAATGAAAGTCATGAAGAAAAGGTAGTTACTAAAAAAGGGTGTCTACATAGGACCATAGACATCACTATGAACAAGTTGCAACTTATGGGCATCTCGAATTAAGACACCTTCTGGGAAGGAAGAACGATGCATTTTGCCCAAAATACAACCTTCATAGATATTTTTACAAGGTCCCACAGGTTTGGGCAGAGTGGATACCATTCCAGATTACTACACACATAGAAAACTAGCATAATTTATATGACCAAAGCATGGATGCCAAAGCTTTGCATTTGAGATGGCCTTAGAATCGTGTACTGCACATGTTGAATCATTCACAAATTTTTCATAGTCTATGATCTTATACAACCCTTGACATGAAATGCTAGAAGCAATATAGAACCACCCTCTCAAGCTCTACAAAACCAGTAGCAGATTTCAAGACTCTTGTACTGGTACATCGAAGCCTATATATATGTTTGGCATAAAAGGATGAAATCGCTTGTAGAGGAAATATGACAATGTGTTCTAAGGCCAAAACAAGCTCAGATCCAAATTTCAATGCTATAAAAAGCAGTTAATTTGAACTCCTTATCACTCTGAGTATGCTCACTAATTTTCATGCGATGTTGAGACTGTGATCAGAGGGATGTCAATTGTTGAAGAAACACTCACTAATTGGACATATATTTGAAGGTCAAAGCTTTAGAAGAAAATGACATGCCTATGTGAAGGGACAAATTCACAAGTGTATTATATTTGTAAAGTTAGTTCACTTTAGTTCTAGAAGTTTTTTAAAATCACAAGAATGAGAAAATCTATATAAGTTAGTTTGTATCAACTGATGCGATGAGAGAAGAAGTGGAAGAGTGTGATAGAATGTGAGAAGGAGTTCATTTTGTATGACTAATCATTAATGAAATTCAAGAAGTAAAGATAGTTTCCAAAAGAAGGTGTCTACATAGGACCACTGACATCACTATGAACAAGCTACAATTTTTTAGTAGCTCGAACTGAACCATCTTTTGGCAAGGAGGAATGCTATATTTGGCCCAAGATACAACCTTCACATACATGTTTACTAGGTGCCTCTAGTTTGGGCAAAGAAGAACCATTGTAGATTTCGGTAGGCATAACAAACTAGCAAAATTCAGATGAGCAAAGGATTTATGCCAAAGCTTTGCATCATGTACTACACATGCTAAGTCATTCAAAGATTTTTCATAGTCTATGAGCTTATACAACCCATGACATAAAGTGACAGAAGCAATAATGACATTGCCATTTTATAGTCATGAACTGTACATCTCTCATCAAAAAATTTCACAACCAATCCAATCTTGGCTAATGCAGAAACTGATACCACATTTTTCTTGATCCCTGACACAAATAAAGCGTCTGACAATGTAAAAGAACTACCATCAGCACTAGTCAAAATGATCTTACCAAGGAAGAAGAAGAAGCTTTGAGCACAACACACAATACTGGATGTATTACCACTAGAATGTACAAAGAGAAGTGACCCATTAGGGTAATAAACATATATAAAAGTAGGGGGAGAAAACCTCCTAAAGAGGGAAAAAAGTGCCCTGACAGTCCTATTGTGTTCACACACATCACTCTAACAAACTTCATGTAATCCTTCACATCAACAAAAAAAATCCACGAAAAGAATTTCATTGACCACCATGGATGTGGTTGCAAGCCTCCATTCACTTTTCTTGAATTCCTTGAAGATTTCTTGATTGTACATTTTCTCAAAAATGAATTTTTCTTTTTTAGGATTCTTGCAAACATCAATCGGCAAATACTAATTGAAGAGACCTCAATCTTTCTTTTTCAAACTTGACATACAAAGCATTATGGCTACTCTTAATAATGCCATGAAAATTATATGTGATGAGAGGATCATATAGATAGAGCATGATGATTGTGAGGAGGTGGTTGGATACACTCTGAAAATGAGGTGGTGTTGCACAAATCCTAGTGTACACCTGCCAATGTAGCTTCAGAGTACCTTAGTAGACACCTTTAGCTTCTCAAATATGCATTTGGAACCATAATGTACTTTGGAGCATCACCTTCAAATAGTTATGTCAAAAACACTCTACTTCCAACATTGAAAACTTGCTAGAACTTGCTATTTTTGGACTTGGAACTTCTTGTTTGCTTATTCAAAGGTTGATGGCTCTGTTGAATTGATATCCTGAGCAATATAGATTGAGTGTTTAGTGACTAGAGACATGTCATATCCATACCTTTCTGGCTTCTTCTTTTCCCTAGTTGATCTCCTTATTATTTGTTGAGAGGATTCTGCAATATCCCTCAAGTCTTGCATCTTCTCCTTATCTTTGTTGCTCCATACCTTGAAGTTCCTTCTTGGTGTCTTTTGATCATCATCAGAGTCACTTGAATCTTCATGTTGTTGATCATTTGCCTTTTGAATTGTAGGACAATCTTCCTCTAGGTCATAAGGTAACTTGACTTTTCTACAATCATCTTCAAACCACGAGTTGTTTTCATCAAATAAAACATCTCTACTAATAATAAGTCTTTAGTACTTGGATTATATAACTTGTACCCTTTTTTATTAAGATCATATCCTATGAACAAACATTTCTCTACCTTAGGATGCATTTTACCTCCTTCAAGTTCACTCCGGGTTTCTTGTGATCTCTTATAGTTCCTAATGTGTGGAAGCAAGAAATCAGAAATTGATTTGAGATGATATGACCTGGCCAAGGCATCCTTTGAGCACCATGCTGACAACCTTTCCTGTTCTTCTTGAGTGGGTTTCCTTTGCTTCTGAGTATTGGCATTGACTCATCTCCAGATATGCAACCATAGAGATTTCTACCATTGTTCCATTCTAATAGACCAACCAAAGTAATTACCTCAATCCACTTTGTCAATTGATGATGGGAATCCATCTCCCATGTTGAATTGATGATAGTTCTGATACCATTGTGAGGAGATGGTTGCATACACTCTAGAAATGAGGTGGTGTTGCACAAATCCTACTCTACACTTGCCAATGTAGATTCAGAGTAGCTTAATGGACACCTTTAGCTTCCCAAATATGCATTTGGAACCATCATGTAATTTGGAGCATCACCTTCAAATAATTATGTCAAAAATAGACTACTTCCAAGATTGAAGACTTGCTAGAACTTGTTATTTTTGGACTTGGACCTGCTCAGTATTTAACTTAGTGCTCACTCAATGATTTCAATTGACCCGAGAGATTTTAGACATAGATATCTCTGAGTTCTAAGTTATTTCACTAATTTAGGATGAGTGTATGCTAAGAAATCACATTAAGAAGTTAGGGATGTAATCCCCACTTTTTAGGAGGATGAGAGTGAGCATACAAAGGTAACTTGCAGAGAAATTATCTCACAAAGTGCTGAACCAAATGAAATGAAACTTGATGGGTTAGAACTAGAAGGTATAAGCTACATATACCAAGTTGAATCACATTGATTGGATAAGTATACACAGAGAACACCTCAAAACAAATTCACTAAAATGCGTGCTAAGTAACAGATAACAATAGACATGAGATAACTTGCATAAAATGAATCAAATGTGTAATATTATGAATGTATGATACAAAGGAGATGATGTAGGCTTACTCATACATGTGTGGGCTTAGTGTACCCACAAGCGTGAAGCTCAATGCATCCTTCTTCTTGCTCTGCTACTTGCGACTAAAAGTTAAGGTCTTTTATAGACGTGTTCCAATTTTGAATTTTGAATCTGCCACCTAAAGGTGATCCTACCTTTTAGGATTCTAATTAATTTGATTCCAACCACATAGTTTGTGTGAATTACAACTCATAAAGCTATGGGATTCTCTCAAGCTTTTCCTTTTACATTTACCTTGAGTTAAACTCAAGAGATTTTATAAGAGTTGTTGATATGTTTCTTATGACTAGTCATGCTCAAGATGTGAGGTAAAGCCTTTGCTATTAGATCAAGCATCAAGGCTTTCCAAATGTACCAAAAATGATCCCATACTTTCTTCTCTTAAGCATACATGTTTGAATCAAAGATATCCACCTAAAGTTTAGATTTTCAACAAATCTATCTATCCATTGGCACAAAGCTCTCAAAACGTGCTTAAGCTTGTATAGAGCTTTCTTTTTAATAGCCTTTCTTTTGTGAATGTAGGGCCTAAAACCCTACTGGAAGCCTTGCACACTATCTCCTTGAGGTCGTCATTGAGAAATTTTGATTTTAAACCCACCTAGTACACAATCATTCTCTATGTGAAACCACAACCAATATTATATGGATAGTGGTCATTTTGGTAGTTAATGCAAACAAATCATGGAATTTGAATCCTTTGGCCTACTTGAAGCCTTGTGAAATTAGGTGGGCCTTGTTCTTTTGAAGACTTCCATCAATTCTCTACTTCAGTTTACACATCCACTTGATGTCTATTGTATTTTTCTATATTTGTCTATCCATAATATCCTAATTTCATATAATGCTTTGCTATTTGGGTTGACATAATTTGTAGTTCCAATTCCAACTACTTGAATAGTCCTAATCCAAGTTTCACAATTTCCTATTGATTAGGCCATAGTGATAAAGCCTCAATTCATATTACGATATCTTTACCAATCTATCAAGATCAATAAGGGATTTATCTAGAGATCCTTCCCTCCACTCACATCTAAGCATCCACTAATGAATCCCAAATTCCAAATCTTAGAAAATATTTTCAAAATTGATATACTTAACTCTTTCTTTACTCATATACGTGCATAAGGAGCTTTGCGTTTTTTTTAAAGAATCTTTACACTTTTTATAAAAGAACGTTAACCCTTAAGAGGTTTTTAGCTACTAAGAAGATACTTATCTTCATGGTTTCATTTAATTTTATTCCTTTTTCCTAATCCTTTTAGTTAGAGTGGAACTATTCGTTTTGGCATGCATAACATGTGTTTAGCACATAAGTAGATTATACCATGATGGTGCATCTTTAGATGAAAATGGAATAACTAGGGAACTATGCATGTGCCCTTTAATAAACTCATTGCTTCATCCAAATACTATGCTAGAGGTATGCACTATGTGCCTCCTCATCGGGAAGTACAAACACAATGTTTGAGGTAGGTGTTTCTCACCTCCTCGTGTAGAAATGAAACCTTGTGGCTCCCTAATTGGTGAATCAATATAAAACTACATTGGCTTGTAATATGCACTTCTAAAATGATTTTGGGGAAAAATTATTCTTAAACACAATTTAAGGAACTTCCTAAGACTCATAGATAGAATCTGGAATTTAAAACAAACTAAAATATGGGAGCACACATTCACTCCTCATTTGTGTGTATAATCATGCCAAGAACAATTTTCGATAATAGCACCAACTCCATAACAAAAACTATCAAAACTTAGCAGCCGAATACTATTTTTTCACAAGAAACGCAAATCACCTTTTTTTTTGTGGTGACCTTTATAGCATTAGAAATCTTAAAAGATAAGCTTTACCTTAATTAAGAGATCAATGAAAATAAACATCCAAGCAAAGATAAAGATGCATCCAAACTTGATCGGCCAATAGAGAGTCACTAGCTAGAAATTGTGCTTCAAGTGGCTATTTTGGATGGTCCCCAAAGACAAATTGGAGAAGGATGCAAAACCGTGAAGCTATATGCCTAGAGAAAAAGCTCCAAAGAACATATATAGAAAAAAAAAGAAAATTGGACATCAAATGATACCTTTAAAGACTAGATGAAAACACCGTCTTACATGATTTGCACTTTTCTAAGATAATTACAAAATCATGTTCTTTCCTATTCAAATTTGGCTTCTATTTCTTGAAAAATATTTTTCCAGCTTGATCGTTTTGATGTTACTCTAAAGAGAAATCAAAATTCTTTTAATTGAAATACTTTGATGGTTATATTCTTTTAATGCTCCATGGATGTGCCTTAATCTCTCTTTAACAATTAGGTCCAAAATGAACCGCTCCAAGACTGCATTCAGGGCTATCAAAGGGAATCAACCCAATCTCTTCATTGGACAGGGATGCCAAAACATTCAATCGGGTCAGATCGCTTGCATTCTTGTATCCCCATGGGATTTAGTGTTACTCTGGAACAAAGGTGGGCTTGGGTCCTTGCTAGACTTAATAATAAACTTAACTATTGGAGGGGTATGCAAATTAATCTTGTTGGCCAAGCCATCGTGATCAACACATTCCTCATATCCTCAATCATATACTTTATTTCTTGTTGGAGACTGAACGATCAAGAGTTAGCCAAATTGGAAAGTATTTGTAGGAACTTTCTCTAGACTAGGGATCATAACAGGAGGGGGGTGCCTAAAATCAAATGGTCCATTTGCACTAGCCGAAAGGAGAGTGGAGGTCTGGGTATTATGGACATTGGCAGCATGGCCAATAAACTTGCAGCAAAGTGGATGATTAAGGCCTGGTGCAACAGAGATTCATCTTGGGCCACATTAGTTTTTAGAAATACAAATGTGATCACTCTGGTGGGCTACCCTGGATGGAAAAACCTCGACATCCTCACCCTCTTATTCTCTCCATTTCCGGTCTCACCCAAAGGATCAATCTTGGTAAGATCTTTGTGGAAGAGTTGGAACAGTTTCAAACCTCACATCAGAATCAGTGAAGATTGGAAGTGGGTTGCAGGTATAAGACAAAATGACTCTATTTGGTTCCGAATCCAAGGCATGAGAAACATGGAGCCTTGGAATGTCCTAAGTGCCAAGAGACTCTGGAATAAGGGATTCAAACAATGGAAGCAACTCTGGAAAGATAATGAGGACCTTGACCCTAGTGTGCTGTCATGTATGGGGAATGGAAAATTTTATTGAGCAGACACCATGCTTGGGACTCCTCTAAAATCCAACTACTTATGGGATAGGATGCTCCGGACCTTTTGGGCCTTAAATGGCATAATGGCAATCCATATGTTGAAGCTCACAATGACATTCACATCAGCCTCAACAAGAAATGGTGTCTCAATTGGATGCGACTTCGATGGGATATGAAATATATGTCTATCTGGCACCCTCTCATTGAAAACAAAAATTCGGTCCTCCTATGGCAAATTTTACATCGTGGAATATGGACCAATGCAAAAGCTAACAAGATTTGTGGTGTTCCGCCCTGGTGCGAGCGATATTGCAGTAGCAAAGAGGATATTGATCACTTGTTCTTTGCTTGCCCCAAATCCTTTAGGCTATGGAGGGTCCTGGTCGTTCTTTGGGGCTCAGAGAACAAATCAATTGGAAGCAAGCCCTCATTGGTGAAGCAATCGGTTGCTCTGTGAAGTTGTGGAATGTGGTTAGGAGAGAGATCCTTTGGAAGATTTGGCAGGAATGACGTGCTCACAACTTTGGCAATATCCCCAAGGAGTGGTGGATCAAGAAGTCCCTATTCCTTCTCGGCAAAAGAATTGCTAACTATAAGAACCCCCCCCCCCCCCTTCAAACATCACAAAGAGCTTCAATATGTCAACAATAAGCTTAAAACCAAGTGGGCTCCGCATGATGGGGATGCGAGGTTTATCAACCTCCTCGTTAACTCCATGTAAGCTTTGTAAGGTCTACCTTGAAGATTTGACTTCCTAACATGTTTGTGCTACCCCCGCATTGTGGGAATTGGGGGGTCCCGAGGGCACTAGCCCTATTCACTTGTATTTTTCTTTTATTTAATTAAAGTCAGGGAGAGTAAGCATAGACAAACTCCCTTTTATTTAAAAAAAATGAAAAAAATTAGAAGGAGAGCATGAAGAGCTTCTTCAGTTCACTTAGGTGCTAAAGGAATCGTATAAATGCTGCCTATGGGATGAACACAAGTCTAAGGAATTGCTCCCATCACCATGCAAGGCATTGGCTAAGATTGACAAAGGATGAACTTAGGCTTAGCATTTAGTGGCCAAGAATAGCAGAAGAGATGCATTCATGGTATAATGGGTAACTTAGTAGGCCCTTTGCATATTGGGGAAGGCTCAGAAATTGCAACATATGATAGAGCTCACAAAAACCATTTATAGAACTTGACAACTTATTTACTGATAGGGAATAAGAAAAATTGAAAGAATTCACGTTTGATGAGGAACACATGCCCCCAAATAAAGCCTATTGGCCTCTCAAATTAAGGGAATAGGTTCAAAATCTACCTCCAATGCACTCCTTAACTTTCTTTTTAGTAGATAGAATGAAAGCATAGAGAGAGATATATAGAAATTGAGTCCTCACATGAAAATCTTTGAAATGACAAACTCTTCATGTGGGCTATTTATACTTCAAGTGAGATCCTAAAACTCTATCGCTCACAAGGATCAATATGAATGTGGTGAAGGAGATGATGAGTCCTTCAAGGTATTCATAGAGGCTTTCCTAATCTCTCATGTCAATGTTAAAGAAATGTAGTCCCTATTCTAGAAGGAATGACCTATGACTTTGTACCCAACTTGCCATTTGTTGCATCTTAAAAGGCCATGGTCAAGCTAGAGGAGGAGGAGGAAGCATACATAGACAGAGAGGAATCATGTGAGGGGGTGCTGGTGCAAGATGTGGGCTATTTAACCATAATTGTTCTAGAAGTGCCAAGTCATTAAAGATCATTAAGTACCCAATAGTGATTTTTATCGCTATTCTAGTACTATAAATCATCAAATTTTTTTCTTACTACTCCATTTGTGCAATCCAAGGAGTCCATGATCTTGAAGAGCTTAGGTAGAATATAGCCACAAAATTTCATAATAAGTAGAGCTCTTTAGATATTTCAAAAATTTCCTAGAACTCTACTTTTTATCTACGTCGGACACTAGGTATGAAGCCAACCAAAGTCACTAGAAAACCATAAAAAGAGCTAGATAGATCCATTTTTAGGTTGGACTTTTGAGGAAAGAAATCTTGTGTATTCATTGAAGCTATTGTAATAGAGAATCTACTTTCCTTCAACTATGCTCCTTTTCATCTCTAGGTATTGTGTGTGCGTTTGTGTGTGTGTGTGCATCTTTTGTGCTTCTTGCCTTTGCCTTCATGAAGCTCACAATCCTCATATCATCCTCAAATCTTCCGAATTGATAATTTAGGAGGTGGATCTTCTTGCTATGGTACTCATCCTTGTCTGGAGACACCAAATTTTGCACATTTGTTAGAGAGCATGCTTGAGGACCATGTGATGGTAAGAGTGTTGAAGGATTGATGTTGAAAGGTAAAATTGGTAGTTTTTGTTAGATTCTCACTATTTTCATACATTTTTTGCATTATCTTTATCTTCTCCACCTTTCATTGCCATAGCCACAATTCATCATCTACACCATTTTTTTTTTACTGTATCTACCTAACACCCTTCACTTCGCTTATTTTCTTGTGTGAGAGAGAGAGAGCAAGAGTGCATGTGTTGTTCTTTTTTTGTTTTTTGTTTAGCATTCTATTGCACATTTTGGCTCCATTTCCTTGTCTAGGATTGCACATAGCTACATCTCTTTGTTTTTTAAGTTTGTACTAATTGATTTGGTCTATCATGATAGAACAAAAGAGTTAATTTTTTGTAGATACATATGCAACACGATGTAGGCCTCTCCAACAACATCTAGCACTAGAAGGATTCCAAATTTTTTGAGTTTTTGGTTGTACCATGACAAGCCAAAACTCACAACAGTGGCCAAAATTGGCAGGCTATCATGATAGACACCATCTATTGCAATAGAAAAATCTGTCCTGATAGATCAACCTCAAAAAGACAATCCAACATGAGAGTTCAAACCTGACATACTAGTCCATCATGACAAACCGACTTCATCAGATGAATCCATTGTGATGGATTGACCCCAATGAATCCCATACATCATGACAAGTAGAATATTTATTGCAATTGATTGATCCATCGTGATAAATACGAGTCTATTATGAAAGACTAAGATATGTAGTAGAGACCCTCTATCATGATATATTCCTTTCTATCATGATAGAACGTCTCCATGATAGACCAAAGAGGGGATAGATACCTATCTATCATGATAGAACCCATGTGTCATGTCGGACCAGTCCATTGTGATCGAGTGCAATGCATTGCGAATGACCTCCCCCCACAGGATATACTCATCTATGATGAGAAACTAACCATATATCATGAGAGACTGTCCACATGACACATTAAACTATTGTGATAGAGTGCCCTATAAAAACAGATGGCTCTATCCCGACATACCCTATCTATTATGAAAGACAATCTACACAAGAAAATTAAGGTTTTGATTTTTTTAGTTCCAATTTCTTCTATTTCTAAAGTCTTTTGGTGGATTTACAAGAGCTCCAAGGCTAAAGTAAAAGCAATTGAGACTCTCATAAAGGGTCAAAGCAGGTTAGTGAGTGACATTTAGGGTGACCTTCCTAAGCTACTTAGAGCAATACACGTGCCTTGAGGTTCAAAATTCACAAACCTTCTTTGACAATTCTAGCTTAGGCTAAGGTGTTAGTGCTAGCAATAGTGCATAGGATGAAATTATGAATACTCAAGTCCAAGGAAACTTAAGGGAATCAAGTGCAAGACATTAGAGCATTACAAATCACGATAACACTTAAGGGCAAAAGAACACAAAGAGAAAATTCATGATTACGTTGAATAATGCAAATACTATTAACAAAGACTCATTAGGATAAGTATTAACAAGGGGAATCAACTCAACAAGTGAACTAATAAGTAAAACCCTATTAGAAAATTTGATACTAAAGGGAAAAGAAAGGGAACTTTCACTAATTCATGAACCTTAGATTAAACAAGTACCTTGGAAAGGTGGAGTGCAAAGCCTAAGGTCATCTTAAGCTAGTGTCAACCACACAACCAGGTCCTCATATAAGCAATTAGGTAACCCCTAGTTGCATGATAGACAAGAGACAAGTTAGTGAGATTGATTTTATAGTATGGAGAGATCAACTTGAAGCAATAGGGCCACCTAACTAGAGGCTCTATAAGGAACCTATAAGAAACACTTGGAGTATATCCAAACCAACTGATTAGGTGCCCACATCTATGAGGATAGTCAAAGAAGTTCAGTGGTACACTTGAGAAACGTTGAACACCCCTATCTTTTAGATAATCTAGTAGTCAAGTTCGAGAATAGGTCTTACATAAAAAACTAGGAAACTATGTTGTTTGAACTCAAGTCAAGCACAAGTCAAAGGAATGCTTCAAAGAAGTGGACACACAAGAAGAGGGAGCAAGTAGGGAGCCCCAAGAAGTGTATGTCAAATTTTCAAAAGAATCCCCTACAAAAATAGTGATTTTCATCACTAAAACCATTGTAAAAATCATTTCACCTTTTTGTAGCTCCATTTTGTGCAAGCTGAGGAGTCCTCAAGCTTGAGGAGCATTAGAAGTACAATCCTACCAATTTTCATAATTTCTAGACTCCATTTAAGCCCTCAAATAAGCCTGGAGCCTAATTTTTAACTAGGCCAGACACTAGGTCTGGACAGGGCCAAAACTAATCAAAAACTATAAAAAGAACTAGAGAGCTCATTTTTGGGGTTAGCTTGTTGTAGAATTGAACTTGTAAGAGCACTTTTGAGTAATCTAAAGAACTCCATTGTTTCTCTCTCTTTGTTCTTGCCTTGTGTGCGCGTGTGTGTGTATGTGTGTGCATGTTAGTGTGATGTTCACTCACACACCTGCGCCATCACTTGTTCGAGGTCTTCATACCATCATCACGTCTTCCCGGATTGACATTAAAGGAGGTGCTATTCATCACTGAGCTACACCAAATTTTGGCGCCGTTGTCGGGGATCGAGCTTTGAGGAGGAGCGTGTGATGGTAAGACGTAGAGTTGTGACGTTGGTGTTGTAGGTAATTTCTTTACTTTTCCTTGTTTTTCTCTTTCTTACTTCATCATCATCATCATCACCATCATCATCCTCACCATCTCCCACCTCCATCTCCATCATCGTGAAAAATTTTAGTTTTTTTATCATATCACCTTTACCCTTCCATTTCCCTCATTTCACTTGTGAGAGAGAGAGCGAGAGAGCAATTTGTGTGCGCTATTTTTGCATGTTTTTTGAGTGATCTTGCAGGTTGTAGTTGTATCAATGTCTCCAACACGTCACGCAGGTACGGAAAAGCTCGGTCTTGTCTCTGTGTCGCAGACCTCTATCGATCGTGACCGATAGAAAATTTCACCCTTTGGTAAAACTAAGTGCACCACAGTAGACTAGAGACCTTGCACATCACAAATCCACAAAAATTCTTAAAAAATTTGCATTTTTTCTGTCCATCGCGATTGAGAGCATCAATCGCGATTGACAGTGTTCATCGCGATGGACGGACTATCCATCACGGCTGACAGACCCCGACGGACACCTCTGTCAATTGTGATAGATGGTATCCATCGCGACGGATTGCCAATCCATTGTGACCGATAGCAATCCATCGCGACCAACACGTATCCATCGCGGCGGACACCCTTGTCCATCGTGACTGACAGAAGCATCGCGTCTGACACCTCATCTTGGTGAAAAACGTATCCATCGCGACTCATCGACCCCGATTGACATAAAGTCATGCAAAAACCCCAAAAATCTCAGTCCATCGTGATTGACACAATCAGTCGCGATTGACTCATCAATCACGACCGACACCCCTATCCATCGCGATTGACACCCATCAATTGCGATTGACACATGCCCATCGCGACTCATAGCCCACGACAGATAGCTCTATCCATCGCGATTGACAGCCATTTTCGGCCTATGTTTTAGGGTTTTTTAATTTGAGGATTATGGCTAATTTTGGGCTTAAATATTTGGCTATAGAGCATATAAGGAGGCTATCAGAAAATATTTTGAGGAAACCGTGTTGGCTTGTTACCTTGTTTGAACCCTGTTTTAACCCCAAAACCTTGAACTGGCATAACTTTCTCATATGAAATCTGTTCGGAGGGATCTTAGGCTCGTTGGAAAGCTCGTGGGGAGTACTACCCAAACTATTAGATATAGTATTTTTAAGTGGACCATATCCAGGGGGAAACAAACTAAGGGATCTCTAGAATTGTTTTCCATAAAGACAAGGGGCAAATTGATATCTGAATTACATGAATGAAAATGATTTTTTATGTCAATTGAGTTTAAGTCTTGAGCTAACTTTGGGACTTTTACAAGTCCATTGAGAGCACTAGAGGGCTTCCAAAGCAAGGAAATTCTGCAAGCTTGAGAACAAGGTTCTTGAGCACTAAAGAGCAAGGGATCAACAAGTGAGGTTGGAATATTCTCAACCCCCTTTGTCAATTCCTAGCTTACTCTACACACGAGTAGTGCTAGAAGTAAGTCAAGGTGATGCTAGGCATTTGTCAAGTTGAAGACTACCTAAGTACTCAAGTTCAAGTTGAAACATAGTTTCTTTGTGATCGACAACTTAACGGAAAAGAACTTAACATGGTACGATCAAATTAAAGTGTAGAAATTAACTCAAGTATTCCTGACGACGTGATATCAGAAAAGATCATAAACACAATAATCAACTAAAAAAAGAACCAAGTAGCTGATACAAATTGAGCTGCAACGAGGTTGTACCTAGGGTAAAAATTGGGATTGCTCAGTAAAGTATATGAACCTTAGATCAGGACGACACCTAGGGAGAGATAGACAGAGTCTTAGGTCTTCAGAGGCTAGTGTCAATCATACTGCTAGGTCTTGGGCCCAGCAGTTGAGCCATCATTCGCACTATCCTAGCTCTGAAACTACCGAGTCCGAAATGTCTCAGGGTATGGAGAGACCCACAAAAAGTTCAAGTGTTCCATACTTACAAAGGGTCGAAGGCCCCTACAAGATGCAACTCGAATACCTTAGGACCAACCGATTAGGTGCTTGCATCTATGAGGACGACGTAGGAAGATCGATGGTCCAGATCAGAAACCCTGACCAACCCATTGGAATTGAACATCCAGTTGTCAAGTTTGAAAATGGAGCATACTTGGACAAAGAGGGAACCATATACTTAGTCACCAACCACCCAGATAGGAGAGATGAGTTTGGTAATGTGATTCCAGAAATGGACACAGGTGACCTAGAGCAAGGGAACATAGCTAGAGAGCCTAAAACCCCTCGAGGCAAACCGGTACTTACTAGAATTATCACTCCAGAGTGGATTCCCCAGGACAATAAGAGCATAGATCTACTCTTGAACCAAGAGACTGACGAAGCCTTTTGGAGGTACAAGCCTGGTCAGCCTAATGACTTTGGAACAATCACAATATATGAGTTGAAAGATCCGGATAGTCCAGGCAAAGTGACCTACTTAGACAATACTTTAGAGAGGATTGTTAAGCCGCCGGATTGGCACATTGTAATTTTATATTTTTCATATACCGCACGTACTGAAAGGTCATAGCGAAGTGATGTAACCCTTTCACCTATTAATGAAGAGACATTACGGGGTTCTCCGATGGTAGAGGAGACGGGATCGCCAGACTGTCTGTCTAGGCGATTTGCGACCTTGTGGAGACATCGTAGTGCAGATTACAGATATTCTGAGTACTGTCACTCTGTCTTTGTTGACTCACAATAATTCTTTATTAACACAGTAATGTTATGTTCATGTTAATAAGTCTGTGCGACTGTGATCATTAATTCGTGCGTTAAATACAATGTAAGGAATAACTAAAATACGAATAATAATACGGTGTAGAAGAAGTTATACTAGATAGTAGCGTGCTGCTTAATTCGATAGTTAAGTTGGGAAAATCAGATAAAGAGCCTCTGCATTGACAGACCCCTACCATCCCCAAGAACCTGAGAGAGATTAAAAGCGGACGTGACGGAAGTCCCCTTTTAACACTGGTGATGTTTGTGGGAAGATGGCAATAGATTGAGAATAATCAATAAGGTAGAGCATTACATAAGGCAAGCGATGTAGAGGTGATATATGCCGGTTACTCGGCCCGGCGAGTCTTATCCAAAGTATAGTAGAGACCAGCATCCCTGGGCAATTCCAAATCTATTAGGGACACCCTAAGGTGGTAGAAGTCTAGGCCATTTAATCCCAGTTATCGAAGGATCGGAGCCAGTTAGTAGTGATTCCGGTACCAATGTGGTGACCCATGATGATATTTCAGTAGATTCCCGTGTGATTCCGGTACTTTCTAAAGCAGGTACAATGACTTCTGAGTGTACAAAGACATAGTGTGCAGTTGGTTCAACATTATCTAGTCAGAATTTGACTATTTTTGGTGATAACATTGTGTTACCAAGTGAGACTGTTTCCGGTGAAAAGACAACCTGGTGCGGTGAAAGTTTGACAAGTTCCGGTGGGAGTTCGGTGCCATTTAGTGGGAGTCTGAAGTTTTTTGGTGACACCGCAGTACTACCTGGTGGATCCTTGTTACGTTCACCACTGTTCGGTGCAAGCCTCTCTAGTTTTGATACCAAAGCTGAGGATATGTTATTTGATTTGGAGATAAGTAAGAGATTCAACGCTATTTTTGAGACGGAAGGTGAGCCATTTGGTAATACATATTCTGAAGGACCAGAGACACCTCCTCACCCTATAGATAACAACAACACTACTCATAATAGCAACATGAGTGGTTCACAGTCTCAACAGCAGACACCCCCATAGCCGCAACCGCAGTTTCAGCAACAGCAGCAGCCGCAACCAATTATACCAGTTTGACCGGTTCCAACAGGAGTGACTTACACAAAGTTTGGTGGATTTTTGGGTGACGACCCTAAAGCACATGTGCGCACCTTTGAGATCAGTTATGCAGTATTAAAACACCCACCCGAACCGGCATACAAGGCCATGGTATTCCAGGCTACATTGGTCAATGAAGCAGTGAGGTGGCTAACAGAGCATGATATCAACCATTTCGCTAACTATGATGATGTGAGAGACACGTTTTTACAGAGGTTCCGGTTGAAGAAGAATCCTATCGAAATCTTCGACTATTTGCAGAACAATCGGCAGAAGCCGCACCGGACTGTTCAGGAATATGCAACATTGTTTAGAACTCACTCAAGACTTCTGCCTCCGACACATGCTGTAATAAAGTAAGTCTATGATCTAGGGATCCGATGGCTTCAGACATATCTGAAATCGGATACCGTTTGGCCACTCGTCTGTAGGACCAAAGATCTCAAGAATAGACTCAAGCATAAGTTCATGTGCTCTCATATTCAAGTGATCCACTTAGCCTAGTGGTTAAGTCTCATGGTTGTGAAGGAGGAGGTCTTGGGTTCAATCCCCATGAGGAGCATGGGGCGAGAGTTTTGCCCAAAGAGCTCTAGAGCCTTCTAACTCAAGATAACTCACGTTAACTTGAGTCTAGTGGACTTAACTAAAGAGGCGAGTACACCAACCACTAGTGGACTCCAGTGGAAGGTGGGAAAGGAGTGGAGGAGATCGCACATGCACTTGTGGACTCTAGTTACATTTGTGGTCCTCATTGATTCAAGCAGCTATATATATAAGTATAAGGTTGGGAGGAGAGTCATCTCTCAAGCACATGGTGGTCGTAATCCTTGTTCTCTTGCATTGGTATTAGAGACCTAGGCAAGCTTCCATGGTGACGTTGCTAGGCTCATCATCTTCTTCATTAGAATGTGCTTCCATAGTTAATAGTCTCATCATTCTCTCCATAGTTTCTTGCTCATCAAACTCCACTCACGGCTGACCAGAAAACGCGTGCTGAATTTCGTCATGGTAGACATAGCTCAAGGAGGAAATCATAAAAAAGACTTACCCTACGCTGTGTAGAGCAGAGCTTCAAACCCCTGATCTCTCCTTGAGAGGTCTCCAGCCTATACATGAAGCTCTAGGTGCTCGCGGACTGATATTTGAGGGCAGTTTGTACTGATATGATTTTTCGGCTGAAGAAGGATTGATCCAAGATTAAAAAAAGAAGAAATCATCTCTGCCGTCAGCCCCGCAGCGGACTCAAACTCAGAACCTCTCTTTTAGAGAGTTCAGACCTATCCACAAGCCCAACGACGCTCGTGCACCACTTTCAGAGGCAGTTTATACTGATCTATCTTTTTGGCTGAAGATCAAAGCATTCATCCAGGAGCAAAAGATGAATGATCATCTCTATTGTGAACCCGGAGGGATTTGATCCTGAAACCTCCCGTCTGGGAAGCGCTGGTATATCCACAAGTCCACAGACGTTCGGGAATACGAACTATGGATATAGGAAAAAATAGTATTTCAAATGCGCGCTAAAGAAGAATTCGCACAGAGCTAAAATGAACCAGAAGGATTATCTCTACTGTGAGGACCAAGGATTCGAACCATAGTACCTCGTGTAAGAGGGCACTCTCCTCTCCACAATGAAAGACGACTGTTCACGATCAGTACTCAGTCGAGTATCTCTTGTTGTGATACTGTTGTTGTAGAAGACGTCAATAAGGAGCAAAGAGGAACCAAGCCATTGTCGTGACAACACCTGTTGTATTCTAAATTCACTTTTGCACTGTAGAAGTCCACAACTTCTAATAACGGAGCAGAAGAACGGAAGAGGAGCTGTGGAGTGAAGATCCGGAGGCATAACTTCGTCATTATTCTAGTACTCGAAAGGGGGGATAGATCAAAGGTTTGGGCTCTTGATCTCCAACCATGAAGTAAGATGCTTCTTTTCAAGGATCAATGGAAGGACGTAGCTCTATGTGGAGCTAAGTAATTTCCAAATTATGTTTTCATTTTGATATTTGTTTGCTCGAATGCTTTCATTAAGGATGCACTAATTAGGACTAAAAGCATAGTCCTATTATGATTATCTCAATATGAAAGCTAATTAGAGAACTAAACGGTATTGAAACGATATAAAAGTATGCAAAGTACTTTTTCAGTTTTAGGCATGCAGTTCAAATTTCTATTTCCATTCATGCACAAAAATGAAAAGATTATTTGTGCATAAAAGAATGTTTTATGCACATCAATTCGCACTTGCTTGGGAAAGGTAGTTAATTCTCCAGTTCATGTATTTGAATAATTACCTTTTGCCAGAATAGCAAGCAGGTTGTTTTTGCATGGATGCTTGTTTGCATATCTAATAAGCTCAAGATTTGCTTAAGTTCATTACACTTGCATGAAACTCGTGCATTTGCACCCAAGAATGGGCATTTGCATACATGAACATACATTTGCATGCAAGTAGATGCATGAGCATACACATGATCTTTTGGTAAGTAGCTGAACACATATACTTTCATTCCTTTCTTTTTCTAACTTGACTTAGCTAGGTGGAAAAAAGAGAAAATTACCTAGTTGCAAGGATCTTGACCATCATGCAACTAAGTATCTAGTCTATTTTTTCCCAAAAGAGATACATAGGTTCCACTTACTAGGAGTCTTTTTGAGGAAAAGAAAGCATGTTGAAAGTAAGTATTCATAGAGCTACTTTCGAATATGCATGCTCAGGCTAAGTTTGGAAAGAAACCTAGTAATTCTTAGCACTAACGAGGATTTAGTTGTTTTTGGATGTTCATGTCCATGCAACCAAGTAGGGAAGTTTCTGTTGAAAAACAAACCAATTGAACTTGTAAGTTCAAGAGATTTTGGAAGGTTCAATACTTTAATATTCATCAAATATTGATGAAAATAAGTAGAAGTATTGAACTTCTAGAATCCCTGGAACTCTAGTGTTCATAGTTGTTAGTTTCCAGAAATGCATCTCGAGGCATGATGCAAGGACTTCAATTGACGCAAAAGCTTTTGAAGGAAACTTGCTTGATTCTATTTAAGCTAACTCAGCTTAAAAAAGAAACAAGATAAATATTAATTGATCTTTAGGAATCAAGTAATTTCCTAAAGTCATAACAATTAATGAAATGATTCAAATTATTTTCATTTTTTGATATATCTTAGGAAATCACGATATTTCCTAAAGATAATTTAGGAAACAAGTTCTTTCCTAAAAGATTAGCTTCAAGTGGTAAAGCACCCAAGCAAACTAATCTTTGGAAATTAATCTATTTCCTAAAGATAAGCTAATGAAAGAGTCTAATTAACTATTTCATTAGTTAAATGAGAATATTTTTTGGACAAGCAAAGCCTTAAGTCTTGGTCTTATCCAAAAACATAGAAATTCCTTTTGAAGATCTTTCTACTAAAGGAGAAGATTCCAAGATGAATCATTAGTTTAGTATTACTTGATTCCTTGGTAGGAATCAAAAAGTTCTTGAAAGAAAAATCTCCCTAGATGTGAGACTAGCATCTTTCAAGAGAAGTTTTATAGCAAGTAGTTCCCAGTAAATCCCTAACCACTAGGTTTGGTATTTAAGTCCAAATAAGTGATATAACCTAATGGTATATCAAAGATTCTTAGCTTTGGAATCTAAAAAGCATTAGAAAATGCTTGAACTTAAGTTGAGGGAAAGATCTCTAAAATTCAAGTAAGCAAAGAAGCTTAAGATAGTTTAAGAGATCTTAAAGATAAAGACTATAAGTCTTTATTTTATCGCAAGTATCAACCAGACTTGATCAAACTTGGCCATGATTGTCCAAAGAATGTGCGATTAGAACTACTCTGTAGATTGCCCAAGTATTGGCAGTAAAATTCCGTTAGGAATTATTCACTCAAGTTCTATTTATCGAATGGAAAATTGTGAAAAAAGTAAGTTGTTCCAAGTATGAACAGAGTGAGGGAATTCCAATAATGTAGTCTCCAATCGTGAAAATGGTACTTAAGTCTATGGAAGGTAAAACATAAGTGTTTGCCTATCCTTAAAGGGATTTCGATACAAATCCAGAAAGCATGAGCGGATGCTCAGACTTATGCGGTAGAGAGATTCCTATAAAAGTCCTGGCCAGGATAGGTACCTAAAAGCATTAGTAGAAAGGAATCTAAAGACAAGAAGTCAAAAGCTCTTGTCGCTACAAAATTGGTCAAGAATAGCCAATTGCACTTGAATTTGAGAAATTCAAGAACTTGGAATTCTGATTGGTTTTTATTCAAAAATCCTAGCAAAAAGGATTGGAGATATTCTATTAAAGTTTTTCAAGTTTCCAAGGTTAAGCACAAGATCGTTAAACGATCATGTCAAGGGATTAAAACCTAGAATATCAAGATAGAGATAGTGCCTAAAACTACGAAATTCTTGTCAAGAATTAAAGCTAGAAGGTTCTCTATAAAGAGATGTTTAGACTTTAGGATAAGAATCACCCACACATTAAATGTGAATATAAAATAGGGTGGTATGGGACACCATATTTTATACTTAGATTGATGTAGGAAAGATGATATGGGACATTGGACCGTGGGATGATAATTATCTTTTAGTCCTAGTTTGGATTTTGAAGTTAGGTTTCATCCGCAAGGGAATAAAGACTTCAAGAAAAGTTTAATTCGTAAAGGATGAAAGTAGTATCTTACGATACTTCAAGGTAACTTCAAGATTAAGGAAACTGAAGATATGAAGTAAGTAACTTCCAAGATCTTCTTAGAACACTTCAAGCTTAAGTGTTATTGATCAGAAATATTTGATAAATTTCTGAAAGAAGTTGGACTTTGATTTTGAGTTGATCTTTTCAACTAAAGATTTAATTGACACAGTCAAGCATCAAGTTCCTAGTGTAACTTGATAAATTCACTCTTTTGACTCAAAGAAATGCACAAGAATTGCATTCACGATTAGGAGTCAAAAAGTCTGAATTTGACATGAACTTAGTCTCAAATGAAGCGTTATTTGAAGACAAAAATCATCAACAGAACCTCAGTGGGTCGACACACTGATGTTGGTTACCACACTAGTATCTTGTGGTTGGATGATGTTTTTTATTTTCTTTGAATCTTTTTGAGAATCCATCTTATTTCTCTTAAAGATAAAGAAAGTGCTTCAATATCTTGTTGAAACAGATCGTTGAGAAGTTAAAGTCTTGAGTCAACTAGACTTTGACTCATAGCAAGTTTATGTATGTTCGAAGTTTGAATTGGTTGTAAAGAGTTTTAGTTATTTCTTTTTGCTTTCCAAATCTTTTGGAATTGGCTCATACATGGTATCTGATTCCTTTTGCAAAAGAATTGGGTTAGCCGGTTAGAATAAGATAACTAACTTGAACATCCTAGATAGATGTTATGCACAAGAACCTTTTCAATCTTCAAAAGATGATAAGTCTGAGTAGACTTATTCATTTGATTTTGCTTCAAGTTATAGCATAAATAATTTCCTAGAGTCCAGTATACTCTAGAATAGAGAAGTTAGGAATTGCTCAGTAGATTAAAAATTCCCGATAACTTTTAAGTTAAATCTTTGAGAAAAATGTCATAAGTTGGACAATTTTCATTTTGAAGTTGTATTGTTCAAGTTGGTATGGTTGACTCCACCGAAATGGTAAACTTTCTCCTACAGTTTACAAAGGATTTTTAAACTCATTAGGACAAGTAGTCCTCTAGTTGGGTAGAAAAATCAAGTAACTGTTGGATCAAAGTAAACCATTGTACAAACATCTAAGTCAGATGTTTGAGACAACCAAAGATGAAGTGATCCAAATCAAATTCAAGTGAATCAAGAGTTCTCAAAGTCTTGCAAGGGATAAGAATCCCACTTTCATTCCTAAGTCCATGCACCAGTTATGCCTAGAAATGGACTAGTAATTAGAATCCACCTAGTTCACATGTTTGTGCCTCAATCGGACATCCTAAAACTATGAATTGGCTAGGGATGTATATAGATCCACCCTTATTATTCATTCACTACTTTGTGTTTTGATCAGATTATCCAAGTGCAAAGCAAGATAGTGTTTTGAATCATTTGGGCAGGGACACCACCATAGAGATGAGACATGTTCTTCCACTTTTAGAACATGACCATGTTCTTCTAGATTTAGAACATGAGGCTCGGGGGTTGCCTACAGTTATATATATAGCTTTATTTTGGAGGACGAAAATCTTTCCCAAGGAGGAAAGAATGTAATAAAGTAAGTCTATGATCTAGGGATCCGATGGCTTCAGACAGATCTAAAATCGGATACCGTTTAGCCACTCGTCTGTAGGACCAAAGATCTCAAGAATAGACTCAAGCATAAGTTCATGTGCTCTCATATTCAAGTGATCCACTTAGCCTAGTGGTTAACTCTCATGGTTGTGAAGGAGGAGGTCTTGGGTTCAATCCCCATGGGGAGCATGGGGAGAGAGTTTTGCCCAAAGAGCTCTAGAGCCTTCTAACTCAAGTTAACTCATGTTAACTTGAGTCCAGTGGACTTAACTCAAGAGGCGAGTACACCAACCACTAGTGGACTCCAGTGGAAGGTGGGAAAGGAGTGGAGGAGATCGCACATGCACTTGTGGACTCTAGCTACATTTGTGGTCCTCATTGATTCAAGCAGCTATATATGCAGGCATAAGGTTGGGAGGAGAGTCATCTCTCAAGCACGTGGTGGTCATAATCCTTGTTCTCTTGCACATGCCAATCTACCAGATGATGTTATAACCCAGTGGTTCATTAACGGTCTGACCCCATAGTTAAGATAAATTATGATCATTCGATGTGTGGGCGGAATGATGTTGGACACCGTAATTGCGATGGCTCTACAACTAGAGCATAAAGTTGGAGGATTTAGAGAGGACTTGGATGGCTGAAAGCCAGTAAGAATGTAGCTCACAATCTAGCCAAACAGGTGTATTGTACCAAGTGCAAAAATCCAGGGCACACCAGTTCTAGATGTGCTCTTAACCAGATGTTTTGTGCCATCTGTAACACAACAGGACATTCAACGGAAACTTGCACGTATAATGCCAAGGTGTAGGGGCTAGCAGCTGTAAATTCCATCATATAGGAACCAGGTCAGCCAGCAACCCATTACGTGCCGCCACAAATGCGAAACAATCAATCGCAAGGATATAGAAATTACTCGGGTCAGCGGAATACCAATTTCAATTCAAATCGATGGCAGGTGGGTACATCAGTGGAAGGTACTTCTCTTCCACCACCTCGATGTCATTTTTGTGGTGAGATTGGCCACATCCGTAGATTTTGCAAGGATGTAGCAGAGTACGCCAAAAGGAAGAAGGAGCGACAAAATCCAATGACCAACATGGCCTATATTTCACCAGTTGAATCACAAGCAGCAGTGGTTCAAACCAGATCGGGTAAGCAATTGCAACCCGCAGCTGAGGTGCTCGAGCCTAGTATCCGTGAGCAGCAGCGAATGTATACAAAGGCTAGTCAATGGACACCTAAAGAGCCAACTATGTTTCCGGATCCAATGCTGGTAACATAGGTTCCCCTGCCTAAGGCAAGATCGAATGAACAAAATTTTGCCCCAGCAACAGTAGAATCATCATCAGAATCGGTGAGAAGTACGATCCAAATAGATCAAGTATGGGATATCCTATCTAAGGCTTCAATTACACTCCCTTTGGGACAGTTTCTTGCCTTGATGCCAGGAGTCAGGTAGCAATTCCAAGAGCAGGTTAGTCCCGGATCTTCCTGTACTCCTGCGACTGCAACAATACAACCGGAAGTTGGTTCTACGGTGGATCATTCAGTCCCATTGATCACTGTCTGGCATAAAAACCAAAAGATTACTCAAGTGCTAATTGATGGCGGTTGAGGTGTGAATATTGCAACTATAGCTTTTTGCAAGAAATTGAGGTGGACCCAAATCGAGCACATATAATTTTTTGTACGAATGGCAGACCAATCCCGAGTCCATCCGGTGGGACTAGTATGGAATATTCTGATTACCTTGCAGGGTACCACGTTCAAAATGACTTTTGTAGTTCTCGAACTACCAGAATCCAGCCTCGACTACAATCCACTTTTCGGTTGACCATGGTTGAAACAAGCCAAAGTTGTACAGGATTGGTTAGTGCAGGAGTTAACTTTCAAAGATAATCACCATAAATATGTAGTTAAATTGGATGCCATGTAGCCCTGCGAGCTTCATGCAAGACCATATGTAGCGGAGCCGGTCCACATGTTGGATGGCTTATCTAACGACGAGGAAGAGGCGTTCCTGAAGACCAATAAGGATCTGATCTCATTAGGTATTGTAGATCTCCAGTCAGTCACAGACAAGTGGAGTTCGGCCGCTTGCACGGTGGTACCAGTGACCGGAGATGCAGATGCAGGTGATAGTGTCGCTATGGATGGAGCCACCTTACATCAACTTTTGCAGTCAGCTGATGATCTGGTAAAACCTCGACAATTTTATGTACCGGAAGATCAGTTAGTAACATATAATTTGGGTGATGCGGTTAACCCGCGACCAGTTAAGATTAAGGAAGGATTGTCAAAGAAATTTCAAGATGATTTGATACGACTTCTGTGTGAGTTCTCTGATGTTTTTGCTTGGGACTATCGAGATATGAAAGGTCTGGACCCGTGGATCTATCAACATCGGGTAGTGCTCAAACCAGAGGCAAAGCCAATCAAATAGTCTAGTTACCGAATGAACCCCCATTATGCAGCACAGGTCAAAGTAGAACTCGATCGGTTATTGAAGGTGGGATTCATATTACCAATCGAGCATGCTGAATGGATATCTCCGATAGTGATCGTTCCAAAGAAAAATAAACAGTTGCTTATCTGTGTTGATTACCGGAAACTGAATGCGGCCATTGTACCAGATCCATTTCCTCTCCCCTTTCTAGACACAATGCTCGATAGGGTGGCCGAGCGTGAGATGTATTCATTTCTGGATGGCTACAATGGCTATAACCAGGTGAGGATGGTAGAACAGGACATACCTAAAACAACTTTTATCACGAGCTGGGGTGTTTATGTGTGTACGGTAATGTGGTTTGGGTTAAGGAATGCTCCAAGTACATTTCAATGATGTATGCAAGAAGTTTTTTCACCCTACTTGACTACTTTTATGCAAGTATATTTGGACGACTTTTCCTTATTTGGCAAGACTGCGGCGCACTTGTATCATTTACGGTGCTGCTTTGAAAAATGCCGCGAATACCGATTATGCTTGAATTCGACAAAATCTGTTTTTGCGGTCTCTTGTGGCAAACTACTCGGACATATTATCTCTGAACAAGGAATACAAGTCGATCCAGATAAAGTAGCATCCGTGTTGGAGGCACCAGTCCCCACAACACCGAAAGAAGTTATGCGCTTCTTGGGCCAAATCCGGTGGCATGGCAGACATTTACGGTGGTTAGCTCATTTAGCAACATCACTTAATCAACTTATGACTAGTACTCCATGACAGTATGAATGGATTCTAGAGTGCCAAACTGCATTTGATGTGTAAAAGTTTTATTGACGCAGGCCCCAATTTTGCAACCCCCTGATTGGGAACGTCCGTTCCATGTCTTTGTAGATGCATCGGACATAGCTATTGGAAGCGTTCTAATGTAGAAAATTGACAAATGGTTTCAGCCTATATATTATGCAAGTCGCCTATTAGCCCCTGCTGAAAGAAACTATTCAGTGACCGAAAGAGAATGTCTCGGGTTGGTGTACTCTGTGAAGAAGTTCCACCATTATTTGTTGGGCCAAAAATTCAACTTCCACGTGGATCATGCCGCACTTGTGTATTTGGTCCGGCAGCAACATTTAGGTGGTCGCTTGGCTCGATGGGTTTTATTATTACAGGAGTTCGACTATGAAGTTATTCATCGACCTGGCACAGCACATGCCTTGGCAGATTTTCTATCTCGGTTGGATTCCGGTGAAGCTTCGGTGGGGGTTGATGACACTACACCAGCAATTTACGCTAGTGAGCCAACTATTGAAGAATCTACAGAACCTCTTGTTCCCCCTACATACTACAATACGTTACTAACTTTTCTAATTGACAGGTGTCTTCCTCCTCATACTCTCCCTGCTCTGCGGTGGAAATTTGCAGTTTTACAGTCGCAAATTCCGGTTGATTGTAGGTCAATTGTACTACATGGATCATACTGGTGTTTTACTTCGATGTATCCCACCACGTGAAGCAGAATCGATTATTGCTATGGCTCATTCATTACCCTCGGGTGGACATTTCGTAGTTGATCTTACTCATCGTAAAATTATGCAAAGTGGACTTTGGTGGCCTACAATGTACAAAGAAGTGACTCAGTTTGTGCAGCAGTGTGATACCTGTCAACGGTCTTGACAGCCATTACAGCGAGACTTCTTTCCTCTTCAACCTGTCTTACCCTTGGAACCCTTTCAGAAGTGGGGTCTAGATTTTATTGGCCCAATAACACCACCCGCGGCCCTCACCAACAATTGCTACATACTGACTTGTATCGATTATGCCACCAGGTGGGCGGAAGCTTGGGCTTTACGGTCTGCCATAGCTGTTTCAGTGGCAAAATGCTTGATGAAGGATGTCTTCTCGCGTTATGGATTACCTCTGGAAATAGTGACAGATCAATGAACACATTTTGCAAACCACTTAATGCAAGTAGCCACATTGGCACATTGTAATTTTATATTTTTCATATACTACACGTACGGAAAGGTCGTAGCGAAGTGATGCAACCCTTTTACCTATTAATGAAGAGACATTACAAAGTTCTCCGGTGTTTGAGGAGATGGGATTGCCAGACTGTCTATTTGGGCGATTTGCGACCTTGTGGAGACATCGTAGTGTAGATTACAAATATTCTGAGTATTGTCACTATATCTTTGTTGACTCACAGTAATTCTTTATTAACACAGTAATGTTATGTTCACATTAATAAGTCTGTGGGACTGTGTTCATTAATTTGTGCGTTAAATACGGTGCAAGGAATAACTAAAATACGAACAGTAATACGCTATAGAAGAAGTTATACTGGATAGTAGCATGCTACTTAATTTGATAGTCAAGTTGGGAAAATCAAATAAAGGGCCTCTGCATTGACAGACCCCTACCATCCCCAAGAACCCGAGAGAGATTAAAAGCGGACGTGATGGAAGTCCCCTTTTAACAGGATCTTTGTGGTCACAGAGCATGGTAGGCATGCCTACACTTGGAAGGGTGAATTTGTTTTCCCCCAACCAAGATCTAATGTCTCTTATGGTCACCCAAGAGTTGGAACGTCCCAAGCTCATAGAATTCAAAGGGATAGAAGTAGAGACATGCCAGAAGTGAGTTTCACCAACCCTTTGGGAAGAGAAAGAACGAGAACGGAAACGGATAGAATGGAAAATGAGAGACCTAGAGCCACAAGAAACCAACGAAATGCTGATGAATTCCCTCTACCTAGACCTAGAGAGCACATGAGGACTTTGAGACCTACACAGCTAGTTAAATCCATGAAGAATTATTTCGATGGCACTGGAGATCCATACAATCATGTGGCTGAGTTTATGCAAGTCTTGAGAGCTGAACAAGTTGATGACCTATTCACGCAGTACAATGCTTTTGGTCTAACCCTTAGGAACACAGCCCTTACATGGTTTCAACCACTGAATAAGAGACAGTTCAGGAGCATAGACCAACTTAGAGGCTTTCATCACCGAATTCTCTAAAAGTGGCATACGACATAATACTTCCTCATTGTTCCATAGCTTCAAGCAGACACCCCAAGAGACCGTAAGACTTGCAAGAAGAAGATTTAGGAAATACCTAGAGAGATGCCCTGCTCCTGAGTTACCCACACTAGCCAAACAAGTGGCTTTATTCTTGGATGATTGCTAAGTACCAAATTGAGATCATATGTGTACTTGAAAAACCCTAGAACCATAGAAGAGTGTGTACGCATGTGCATTGACATCGAGGATAACCTATGGGAGGAATTAGAACTTTCAAAAATCTACAAAGATTCGGATAGCTCTACCAGCCTCTCTTCATCGCAATCCACATCTATTGAGGAACTTGCTGAGAAAGTAGCTCAAAAACTAGGTGTCTGTCACATGGAGTATCCTATATGAATAGTATTTAGAGGTATGACCCTTCTCTTATTCATATAAAGTATGATGCTCACATGAGTGCCAAGTGGCACTCATGAAAGGAACCTTGACTATTGACCCATTTTGGGTGTAGAGAGAGAGAGAGTAGTGATTGAGACACCACGCGGCTGGGCGGAACAATCATCAAGAGGAATCTCCGTGTGCGCTCGAGAATGGAGCCGATCATCGTCATCGATTAGTGTGCAGAGAAGTACTGTCTTTATTCTAAAAGTGGAGGGTGTCCTCAGGAGCATTCAACAGATGGTATCAGAGCAGGTACACACACGGATCGAGGTATAACTGCCGACGGGACCGCCCACGAAGGAGCACAGAGCCTGCCGCTGCGCGCACCCACGTAGTGGACCAAGGAAACTCAAGCTCTCCCTCTACCCTCCCTCCAAGATATGTGAAGAATGGAAGAAACCCAATATATATAGGCTGATTTGAGCGCGTGTGTGTGCATCTGTGGGATAAACCTCCCCTTCATCGACAGCCCAAGAACCTTTCCTTTTTGATGGCGAGTTCGAATTGAGCAGGGAGGTAACATTTGAAATTTTTATGGAATTTTGGAATGGAAAAGTTATGCTATGAGCCAAGTTTTTTGGGAAATCATGATGCACATATGTAATACGGGCTGTGGAGAAGGGTTTTGGGTCTTGGGTTTTTATTGAAAAGCTTCAATCCATCAGTTTGGAGCTCTTCAAAGTCTCTATTTCAAGAGGATTACCCTTTCACCTCCCACCGGTGACATACCTCACTTCTCCGGACCATATCTTCTTCATACCATATCGGATTTCAAAAATCTTGGTCACGTTTCGAAGCTATGCTTTCAAGCTTCGCTCAGAGACCATCGGTGTTGGATTTGGAAGAGATTTGCCCTACCAAAATCTCTCTGCAGCGCTTCAGCAGGAACTAGGCGGCCACTCCCGGGCCTAGTTTTTCTTCATTCGGACTCCAAATCCAATTTTTTCACTTGGGATTGTCTCAAATTTTTGAAGTGCAGGTGCTGGGCAACACTTTGTGGACTGGCGAGGATTGGAAAATTTCTGAAATTGTTCAGTTGCATTTAGTTTGCCCGTTTGAGGCTTTTCCTACGCACTTTTGGTGTTGTTTTGGATGGTTTTTGGTGTCTAGAACCTCTCCGGACCAAGCGGACATTTCCAATTTTTTTTTTTGGGACTGGCGAGGACTCAAAATCAGCGGCTTGAAGCATCAAGGACCACCTGGATTTAGCTTCCGCAACTCTACTTTGTATCAGGGAAGTGCTCTTGTGTTATATCTCTCTTCTTCTTGCATATTTTAACTCTACTTCCATTCATTTTCATACTCTCTAGTTAGCAAACGGGGGAAGGGTACTTAAACATGGAAAACAAAGGCAAACAAGTAGTTGAGACCACTTCTCCACCTAGAGAGCAACTAGAGGATCAAGATGCTAGGATGGAAGAAGTAGAGTTAAGACAAGAAATAGAAGAGAATATAGAAGAAAAAGAGCCTTCACAGCAAGAGTATACTTATGAAGAGCTTATAGATGAATTTGTCACTCGTGACCAATTCATTGACTTGAAAGAGCAAACCCTCAAGTTAGAGAAAGATTTGGGTAGCATTACATCTCTTATACAGCAACTTAAGTCTCAAATGATCTCTCTTGAGACTAGTGTCACCTCTTTCCTAGCTAGGAAGGAAAGAGAGACTCCTACCATTCCTCTAGAGATTACTAGGAAAGAGACTTCTCTTCCTAGTAAGTATAAGGGAGAGAGCTCTAGGGAAGCTCCCCTCCTGAAAGACTTAAAACCACCAACCTTCACGGGGGATGACCGAGACAGGAATAAGGATGCAATCTACACTTTTTTACAAAAGTGGCAAGATTTGCATCAATTGAAGGGCACCCCACCTGAGTATCGTGTGCTAGAGGCGAGTCTCTCCCTCGGCCCGCGTGCTTATAAGTGGTGGATGAGTCTTAAGGAGGCAAACTCTATCCCTAGTGATTGGACTCAGTTTGAGACTCTTTTTCTAAAAGAGTTTCTTCCTGAAAATGAAGAGGAGAGGAATTGGGATGAGTGGGATAGGATTACTCAAAGAGGCAGGCCTCTTTCAGTTTATCTATCCCACTATAGAGAGATCACTTTGAAGCTTAAGGGTCTAGATGATTTTCAGAAGACCAGAGGGTTTGTTAGGGGCTTGGATAAAGCCATAAAGAGAGAAGTCAGGAGAAATGCGCCTAAGACGTTTGAGGAGGCGATCAAATATGCACAGATATATGAGGACCATAACCGTCCTCAGTATACTCCTATGGAGACGGATCAGCCCCTTAAACCTCTTAGCACCACTAAATTTAAGAAAAAGTTGCCTTTTGGAAAAAACAAGGTTTTTATTAAAAAACAAAGATCACAAGGGCCTAAGCTATCCACAGACCAGTTTGAGAAGGCCAAAAGAGAGAACCTGTGTTTTAGGTGCCTATCCCCTAGCCACTCACAGTGGAACTGTCCACTCAAGAAGGGGGAAGAAAAGAAGAAAGGACCAGAGTCTAGTACGGCTCCTGAAAGGGGCAAAAAGGCGGTCCACCTGGTGCAGACCCTTCCCATTTATGGCAGCTCTAGCTGCAAGGGAGTGGAGGTAATGCATGAGGATATAGAGCACACGTGTTGTTTGACTCAGTCATTGTGGTCACCGCAGTTTGGACCACATGACTTGGTCAAGCTACATGGTAGTGTATACGGGACCAGGGTGCGAGTCATGATAGATGACTCTGCCACTCATAATTTCATTAACTATGCTTTGGTCAAGAAATTGAAGATTCCCCAACAGCCTAGTGCACATAAATACATTGTATCTATGATGCAAGGGCAAGATAAAAGAATATGGAATACTATGGTATCCAATTTGGAAGTCAAGATGCAGGATTATACAGATCATATGGACTTCCAAATTATGAATATGGAGAGGACAGATCTAGTCTTAGGAAGAGAGTGGCTATGGGGGTTGGGAGATACACTTAAACGCAGCTATCAAATAACACACTCGAGTTTGAAAAGAATGGAAGTAAAGTTTATATTCAGGGAGAGAGAGATGTACCTAGTGCACCTCTCATCTCATCATTAGAGTTGTATAGTCTCTGTTGTTCACAGCATGTACAGGATATGTTTTTATTGTATAGTCATGATATGGAGCATTGTATAGACAGCTCATCTGATGTATATTTTCATGCTTTGAATGTAAATATGAACAGGACTTTCTACTATTCTTTTTTGCAAGAGTGTGTAGTTAAAAGTTTTAAGGATCTTATGTTTGAATACAGGGATGTTTTTCCCACTGACTTACCTAGAGGGCTACCACCTGAGAGAGGGGACATTGACCATGCCATAGAGGTTGTTACTAACACTAACCCTATTTGTAGACCACCTTATAGGCTTAGTGTTTCTCAGCATGAGGAGGTTGAGAAGCAATTGCAGGACTATTTAGATAAAGGCTTCATCAAACCTAGTAACTCACCATGGGCATCGCCAATGCTCCTAGTTAAAAAGAAAGATGGCTCTATGAGACTATGTATAGATTATAGAGCACTTAATAAGGTAACTATCAAAAATAGATTTCCAATGCCTAGGTTGGAAGATCTATTTGATCAGTTACACCAAGCTCGGTATTTTACCAAGCTTGACCTTAGATCAGGATATCATCAGATCAGGATTAGGGCAGAGGATGTCCCTAAAACTGCATTTAGGACTAGATATGGGCACTATGAGTTTTTGGTGATGCCTTTTGGTCTCACCAATGCTCCTGCCACTTTCATGAAACTCATGAATAGTGTTTTACGGCCTTATCTAGGACACTTTGTAGTAGACTTTTTAGATGACATTATGATCTATAGTGCATCAGAACAGGAGCACTTGGAACACTTGAGAAAAGTATTTCAAGTGCTAAGGGAAAATTCGCTCTTTGCTAAGGAGTCAAAGTGTGAATTTTTCAAGACAGAGGTTAGGTACCTTGGGCATATAGTCTCCCAAGATGGAATCCAGATGGATCCTGAAAAAGTAAGGGCTATTATGGAATGGCCACATCCACGGAACCTGGAGGAGCTGCAGATCTTCCTAGGTTTATCAGGTTTCTATCGAAGATTCATTAAGAACTACGCCAAAATTGCTGTCCCGATGACGGAACAGCTTAAAGGGAAAGGGAAAGCCTTTCATTGGGGAGACGAACAGAAGCAAAGTATGGAAAAGTTGAAGGTAGCAATTGCTACAGCTCCACTTTTACATATAGCAGATCCCAATAAACCATTTGTGGTTGAAACTGACGCGAGTGATTTTGCTATAGGAGCGGTTTTAGTTCAGGATGGTCGACCATTAGCTTTTGAGAGCAAGAAACTAGAACCGGCTCAAAAGAATTACTCCGTCTATGAGAAGGAGTTGTATGCAATAGTCCATGCTTTGAAGAAGTGGCGTCATTATTTATATGGTGCCAAAGTTACGATAGTGTTTGATCAAGAGAGCATTAAGTGGCTCTCTAATCAAACAGACCTTAAAGGTCGTAAGGCCCGATGGGCAGAGACCCTTCAAGAGTTTGACTATGAGCTTAGGTATAGGAAGGGAAAGTTTAATGTAGTGGCTGATTCACTTAGCCGCATGCCTATGCTCAATGGACTGAGTTTTACTCAGATCACTAGCGAGCTACTTGAGTCTATTAGAGGGAAATGTAGGCTTGATCCTGCATATTCCGAAATTTGGGAAGCCATAGAGAATGGGGATCGTGATATACGGGTTTCCAATGAGGATGGAGTATCGACGGGTACTCAAGAAGGATTCAAGTGGAAGAATTACAGTGTCCATGATGGATATCTGTTATATAAAGGTAAGGTGTGTGTCCCTAGAGATACTGAGATGAGACGGCATATTTTATATGAGTGTCATGACACACCTAGTGCGGGACACCCAGGAGTTAACAAGACTTATGATCTTGTTAAGAGGCAGTTTTATTGGCCTGGACTTCATAAGGACGTCCTAGAATATGTGCTTAAGTGCAATAAATGCCAGGTCAACAAAGCTGAGAGATTAAGGATTGGAGGGCTACTCCACCCATTGGATATTCCCAATGGGAAGTGGGAGAGTATCTCCATGGACTTTATAGTCGGTTTACCTAAGACACAGAGAGGGCACGACTCGGTCTGGGTAATTGTGGATAGGTTAACCAAAATGGCTAGGTTTATTCCAACACATACTACAGTGAAGACACCTGAGTTGGCTAGACTCTTTGTAGAGAACCTATACCGGTTATATGGTCTTCCTTTAGACATAGTTTCTGATCGGGATAGGAAGTTTACTAGCCACTTTTGGAGAGCGGTCT
The DNA here is from genome assembly GCA_020310875.1 of Ceratopteris richardii. Lineage (NCBI taxonomy): Eukaryota > Viridiplantae > Streptophyta > Polypodiopsida > Polypodiales > Pteridaceae > Ceratopteris > Ceratopteris richardii. The sequence continues at coordinate 121,705,240 of CM035418.1, forward strand.
TCAAAAGGTTGGATACAAAGCTTAGCATGAGTACGGCCGAGCATCCACAGTCGGATGGGCAAACAGAAAGGGTTAACCAAATCCTAGAGGATATGCTTCGAGCATATGTGAATGAAAGGCAAACTAATTGGGAGGAGTACTTACCTATAGTAGAGTTTGCATATAATAGTGCCAAGCACTCTTCCACTGGGCATAGTCCATTTATGCTTATGTATGGGTTTCAGCCAAGGGCTCCTTATGCAATTGGCTTGCAGAATGAAAAAGTTCAAGCTGCAAAGGACTTCTTGGAAGAAATGAATGATATGCTTAGACTTGCTAAGGATAGCATTAGGAAAGCTCAGGATAGGGCTAGAGCCTATGCTGACCCTCAAAGAAGAGATATCAACTTTGAGGAAGGAGAGCAAGTCTATCTTAGAGTTCCATCTAGGTCTGAAACCATGAAGACGGGACCTTGTCCAAAATTATCTCCTAGGTATTGTGGACCTTTCCAAATACTTAAGAGAATAGGAAAGATGGCTTACCAGCTCCAACTTCCAGAGAATAGTCAAATCCATCCAGTTTTTCATGTTAGCCGGCTTAAGAAAAGGCTGGGTGAATCTGACAACCTCATTCCAGATAGTGAGGTAGTAGAGCCTATTTCTGTTCAATCTATTCCACATGAGCCAGAGAGCATACTACGCACTCGAGAGAAACGGACGAGAAGTCACTTGTATAAAGAGTGTCTAGTAAAGTGGAAAGATAGTTCAGAAGATAGTGCCACATGGGAGCGGGTTAGCACCCTTCAGAGACGGTTTCCCAGTTTTAGTTTACCTTCCCAAGAGTTTTCTTAAGGGGAAAGATATGGGGAAACAACACGGAGACAGGACCATGTATTTTTATACATGGGGATATAGTGGGAGTGGTGGTTTTATTATTTCTCTCTTTCTTTTAGACCTTCCAATACCATTTTGAGGACAAAATGGAAGTAAGGGGAAGGAAATGTCACATGGAGTATCCTATATGAATAGTATTTAGAGGTATGACCCTTCTCTTATTCATATAAAGTATGATGCTCACATGAGTGCCAAGTGGCACTCAGGAAAGGAACCTTGACTATTGACCCATTTTGGGTGTAGAGAGAGAGAGAGTAGTGATTGAGACACCACGCGGCTGGGCGGAACAATCATCAAGAGGAATCTCCGTGTGCGCTCGAGAATGGAGCCGATCATCGTCATCGATTAGTGTGCAGAGAAGTACTGTCTTTATTCTAAAAGTGGAGGGTGTCCTCAGGAGCATTCAACAGTGTCTCTAGCAAACAAATCCCAAGATTTGCCCCAATTAAGTGGTGCTATACTTGTGGAGGTGACCATATGGCAAATGTATCCCATCATGGCTCAACCCCAAGTGAATCCCAGTAGCCAATACTGCACCATAGAACAGAGATACACAAATCACACCAATTAAGTGGTGCTATACTTGTGGAGGTGACCATATGGCGAATGTATCCCACCATGGCTCAACCCCAAGTGAATCCCAGTAGCCAATACTGCACCATAGAACAGAGATACCATAGAACAATGCGAGAAATTCCTCTAGACAAGATAGGAGATATGAGTGAAGGACAAGAAGGAAACACCTATCTTCCCATGACCCATCAGGGTTACACAACTAAGGACATTCTGGACTCAGGTGCAGGAGTTGCAATTGCTACCACTTCCCTATGGAAGCGTTGGGGCAAGCCAACACTCAGGCCAACGAGAATGAAATTGCAGATGGCCGATGGCCACATTGAAAGACCTTTAGGACTGCTAGAGGGAATAACTCTCACTACATGTGGTGTTGAGTTTGAGCATATTTTTGCTATATGTGACTTTAGCAAGAATCATGCATATGAGATGATTTTGGGAAGACCATTTATGCGACAGTTATAAGTGGTACAGGATTGGGGAACTAATTCTCTGTACTTGCAACACTTGGGTGTCACGACCAAAGTTAATCTCAAGGACTACTCTCATAGACATGTCCCTCCTATCGAATGGAATCCCATCCATAGAGCAAAAGATGATACGGAATCGGTGCATTCCATAGGATCGGGATCCTCATGCATGCATGAAGACACTCACTTATGGATGTGTAAAGTAGCAGTAGAAGAAGAGAAGAGGGAAAAGCAAGAGAAGTAGGTGCGAAGGAAACCCATAGATCAATTCAAGACCCAGTCTATGCACCTGTAGTATTTCCTGATGAAGAGTTTGAGCCTCATGAATGGGCAGAAATTTTAGCAACAATGGATGTAGTCATCAATGAAGAGCAATGGACACCCCACTCTGATGAGGATGGCTATGACATTTTAGTCTTCTCAATAGAGACAATCATGGGAGACTCAATTCTAGAAGAATGTGAACCTAGGTCTGATGCATTTGAGGATGCAAGTGACTCCGATCTAGAGTCAATCATTATGGACCCACCTTTTGCATCAGAGGAAGAATACTTCTATGAAGTGGAGGTTCACTCTCAGAGATATGAAGAGCTCACAAAGGATGTAAGGTTAACCACACAAGTGGCCACCAAGAGTGAGGACAAGAAGAGGAAGAAGAAAGAATTCACGCCTGAGGAGGAAGAATCTTTGTTTGAGGTCCCTGAAAACTTTAAGAAATATGAACTAGACGATAGGAGAGTCATGATAAGAATGCCAAAATGTGAGGCGAAATGAGGTGAGGCCTATGATAACAAAGAAACCACCAAGCAAATAGTTGTAGCCATAGAGGAAGGAGAAGAAAGGTGCACCTACATAGGACATGACCTGTGAGAAGAAGAAGAGCAGGAGTTGATAGCCTTGCTAAGGGAGTACAGAGATGTATTCGCTTGGAGTTACAAGGACTGAAAAGGCGTAGACCCTGACATATGCTCAAACACAATTCCCATGACCTCAGATGCCAAACCATCCAAGCAGAAGCCATACACTTATAATGATAACTATGCTGCTAAGATCAAAGAGGAGATAGATAGACTGGTAGAAGCTAGATTCATCTATGAAATTGAGCACACTGAATGGGTATCACCCATTGTAGTGGTGCCTAAGAAGAATGGAAAGCTACTATTCGAGATAACTATCTGCTTCCTATCACGGAACATCTCTTAGAAAGAGTAGCAGGGAAGGAAGTGTACAACTTCCTTGATGGATTTTCTGGCTACAATCAGGTAGCCATTGCTCCAGAAGATCAGCATAAGACGGCCTTTGCCATGGAGTGGGGCATATTTGCTTTTTGGGTAATGCCATTTGGCCTTACCAATGATCCCCCTACATTTCAGAGACTGATGTGTCATGTATTTAAAGAATTCCTGAGGAAGAATCTAGAGGTCTATGTTGATGATCTTTGTGCTCATTCCAACATTAGAGAAACACATATACCTGAACTTAGGCAAATCTTTGACAAATGTAGAGAATATCAAGTTTGCCTGAACCTAGAAAAGTGTGTTTTCATGGTCAGGCAAGGCAAGGTTCTAGGACACATAGTGTCAAACAACGGCATATCCACTGATGAAGAGAAAGTGAGAGCCATCGCAGAGCTACCTAGGGCAAGGAATGTCAAGGAAGTACAAGCTTTCATGGGGCATTGTGGTTATTACCGATGGTTTATACACATGTATGCCATCATAGAAAAGCCTCTGTATGGACTTTAACCAATTTCGAGTGGATTGAAGAGTGTGAGAACTCCTTCAATGAGCTTAAACGACGATTATGTTCAGCACCAATCTTGACCACACCAGATTGGAATAAGCACTTTCATGTTCACGTGGATGCATCTAATTATGCTATTGGATGTGTACTCGCTCAACGTACTAGTGAAGGTAATATGGACCTTCTAATTGCCTATGCCAGTAGACAGTTGAATGCAGCTGAACGAAATTATACCACCATTGAACGAGAAGGATTAGGCATGGTGTATGTGGTTAAAAAGTTTAGACACTATTTGCTTGCAAATAGGTTTAAATTTTTTACTGATCATCAAGCATTGTTGTACTTGGTAAACAAGCCATGCAATATAGGTAGATTGGTGAGATGGTTTCTCTTGCTAATGAAATACGACTTGGAGGTTGTGGTGAGGAAAGGGAAGACTCATTTGAGAGCATACCATCTCTCTAGGCTCACATCTGGAGAAGCCCCACAAGGAGTATCAAATGACCTTCCTGATGCTTACTTGTTTAATTTGGAAGTTGTACCTCAATGGGCTAAGACATTAGCGCCAATATTGACATACGGGCCTAATCACCTAGTCATAAACACTCAAGATAGAGAGATAGTAACAACCCAAAAATACCAGATCATGGCAAGAAGTATGTACAAGCATACAAATCAAGGGATCCTAGCTTGTTGTGTGGAAGAGGATGAGTATGCAAAATGGTTGCAATTAGCACATGTAGGTGCATTAGAGCAACACAACTCGAGGCAACGGACCCTACAGACACTAAGGAGAATTGGAGTGCATTGGCCAACCATGGAAGTAGATGTTCATAGGTTGTGTAAGGAATGCCGAGTTTGTTGTATTAGACCACCTGTGGAACAAGCTACTCATTATCAAGTGTCTCTAGTACTAGATTGGAGTGAACCACTAGTAGCCTTCTTGAGGATGAAAACATTCCCTCAAGATATGACATTGGCCAGACAAAGAAGTCTAGAACAAGAATCCCTAGATTACTCACTCATTGGTAATAATTTATACAAGCGTGGTAAAGATGGTTACCTGAGACTATGTGTCCATGAGAGTGAATATCTCAAGATCTTGGAAATTGCTCACCAAGGTGTGGCAGGAGGACACCTTTGTCCAGATCGGGTGATCAAGGCATTATTATTTGCAGGACTTTGGTGGCCAACCCTTCATATGGATGCACATACTGTGTGAAGAGATGTGATGTTTGTCAATGAACTCAATATCCTTTATGTAAAGATGAGATGGCTTTGAAACCTATGATGGGTGGACAAGCATTCTCGAAGTGGGGAATAGACTTCATAGGTCCTATTAATCCCCTAGCTAAGGGTTCCCATGCTGAATATATCATCATGGCCAGTGACTATCTAACAAAGTGGGTAGAGGTAAAAGCTACAACCAAGAACGGTGCCCAGACAACAGCCAAGTTCTTATTTGAGAATGTGTTCACAAGGTACGGGCTACCTATCGAGCTAGTAAGTGATAGGGGCACTCACTTCTTGAATGAAGTTATTGAAAACCTCCTTCAAGAGTTCTTGGTGATACACAAGAAGTCTGCCCCCTATCACCCACAAGCTAATGGGCAAGCCAAAAGCACAAATAAGATTCTATGCAATGTGCTGACTAAATTGGTGAATAATAAACGCTCTGATTGGGACAAACAGCTACACCATGTTGTTTGGGCATACCAAGTTGCCTATAAAACGGTGCTCCAAGCCACACCCTTTCAGATGGTATTTGGCCAAAATGCAGGAACACGAGTAGCACAGGAACCTACATTGATACCTACATTGAGAGTAGCACAAGAACACAAGTGGACAGGCCACAAGCTCTCATCTAGAATCTTTGATCTTGAACAATTAGGTGAAACACGATTGAGAGTTGCAACAGGAATTTATGCAGCCAAGAAAAGACAAAAAGCATATTTCGACGCACATGTGAAGGATAAGGGCTTAAAAGCAGGAGACCTAGTTTTGGTCTACACTTTGAAGCAACATGCACGGAAACTAGAGAAGAGAGGTTATGGACCTATGATCATAAATAGGATCTCAACAACTGGAGCAGTTCAACTAGCTACACTAGAAGGTGATGTCCTCCCTAGTTACATTAGCGGATGCAGAGTCAAACTTTATCAAGAACCCCTAACTGAGGAAATGCTCAATCGACTCAACACTGCTAAGAAACACAAGGAAGAGGAAAAGCGAATTCGAGAAGAAGCACAGGCAGAAGCACTGGAACGAATCCGAAGGATGAAGTTGAGAAGAGAGGGTAGAGATCAGCTTAGGACAAATGACTATGCGCACCCAGGATATCATATGGCTATGTGTGAAGTCTCAGGTATTAGTCCCCATAGAATAGTTGATTGACGTCCTTTTGTAACCTTAGAAATAGGACAAGGAAAAAGTGCAAGGATTGTACGAGCCTTGATTGACTTAGGTGCAGCCACTAGTGGTGTTAAATTTTCTTACTGTCAAAAGTTGAAATTACGTGTCAATCCTATAGAAGCATATCTCATAGGATTGGGAGGCGTGGAAACCCCTTGCATGGGCAAGGTGGAACTTCCCCTCTACATTCAAGATGTTTTACTGATAGTTAAAAGCATTAGTGTGTCAAGATGAGGATCTCACTGAACCTCTTGTCTTGGGTCAAGACTGGATCTATGATCATGCAGTCAACCTAAACCTAAGAAGTGGACTTCTTCAGGTCTGGGTAAATTAGAGCTGCATTACCATTGAATTAGAAAGTGAGGCACTCAAAGAACTAGGAAAGGCACAAACTCCTGGTCCTTCCGGGAGTACACATAAAGATGACGATGCTATTCTTGTCCAAAACTATGTGATGCACAAGGATCATTGTCTCAACAAAGAATTCAAGGACACGACGGAACTCCCTTCTTTTTCAAAAGCCATAGGGAAACGACAACCAACGGCAGATCAAATGCAGAAGAAGTAGATGACCTATGCTCGAAGCCAAAGGAAAGTATGTACCGTAGTGTCTCAGCCACCAAAACAAACGCGGGTGCGGAAAGGCGACCAACCTGTTGTGGTCCAATCACAACCACCAACTAAACTCCATATTAGTGATCAAGGACAGGACACTAATAAGAAGTTTTTCAAAAATGCTTCTACTAAAGTAAAGTCTATCTGGGTCCCCAAGAAGTCAATGAAGGCTGACCCACAATCAAAACAAGTCTGGGTGCCTAAAAAATTTGTGGCAGCTCAACAAGGGCAATCACACATGTGGGTACCTAAGAAACTCTTACATGCACAATGCCCTATGCTCTCCACCATGCCAAAGATCTCAACAAAGAAGGGGAGGGAAAAGGGTCAGAACCAAGCATAGAGACTGAAAGAAGATCAAATCACCTCGTCAACAATGGTAAGAAGATAATTATCAAGGATATGGGTTTGGAAGCCAAAAGCAACCAAGGCCCCACAGAATCAAAGAACAAACCATGACGGATCAAAACCTCAAGAAACCATCCATACATGAAGCAGTCAAAGGAGATCACTAAATAGTCGAAGACCATTCTCACATGGATCCCTATAAGGAGGAAGGATCAGTTATCATCTCGAGATCCAATGGACACTTCCATGACAGAGGGCATCAACATCCGCAACTAACAATCAAAAGCCTTGACGAGCGACAACCATGTGCTTCTTGCACAACCCTATCTTTTGCACCATTCATGTTATGCATTTCCAAAGTATGCATTAATATAGGGCCACATTACATGGCCGTGCATAGACACATTTGAGAGTCCCATGCACAAGAGCACATTGATATATGTCAACTATTTTTTCTGAAACTAACATCTGTCTTCTTGCTTGTTACATGGTAACAAAAAAAAAAAACTTGTTTCCAAGTTTGGTTTATGGAACATGAATGAGTCATGCTTATATGAGGGTGGAGCTGTTGATTATTGGTCATTTATCAGGTTGGATAGAAGTGTGTCTCGACTAGCATATGATATTATTGCTGCCTTATCTGGTAGATGTCAAGCACTTCCACAACTATTGTTTCCCCTTACCATGTTAGGAGGGAAGATCTTGAAGGTCCACAACTTGAGCAATGCTTAACTACTGTATGTACGAGAGCATCCAAGGAGATATCTACAAGGGTTAGTTTGGTACTCTAAGATCCTTGTTTGTATACTGGGTGCAAAGACTCCTACTTATGGTGAGCTAAAGAGAATATGTCAAACTAAGAGTGGTGTAGTTACCCAATGTTGTTTGTCAAGGAATAAGAAGAAATTCAATTCTCAGTATTTGGCAAATGTTGCTTTGAAAAGAGGAGACAGGACCAACCACTCAAAAAAAAACCTCATCAGTGGACCATCAACACGGACATTCATCAACAATGTTCCATCCCAAAGGTTGGGTGTACAACACGAAGAGATATTTAAACATCGATCAACCCTTCACCATGGTAAGTATCTTTACTTTGGAAACACCACAACCATGATAGATTAGGAAACCTCTTTGTTTGCATGCCCTTGAGCACTTAGCTCAAGACGCCCAATTTTTGCACCATAATTCTTCCAACGCATTTTCCAAGTAAGCATGCATAGGGCAACATTACAAGGCCGTGCACAAGGCACATGTTTTCCTGAACCCATGCATGAACACACTTACCCATCATTCATCATGGGTCATGATTACTTGTCATGACTACTCTAAACATCATCTATGGAAGAGCTAGAAGACATCATGGAGGCAACATCAAAACCTAGGACGCAATCGAAGCCAACAGTTGCTCCAACTCATCCACCTTTTTAAGCAACTAGCAATTTTTTTTGAAAAATCACAACGATGCATTCTCAATGACATCTAAAGAAGAAAGAATGGACACTACCTCTAAAGCACTGCCTGGCACAACCATTACAACAAGGGTCTGTCAGGGACGACAAACACGAAAGGGGGGGAGAGTGTTGGAACTCAAGGTCAAGCACAAGGCAAAGGAATGCTTCAAAGAAGTGGACCCACAAGAAGAGGGAGCAAGTAGGGAGCCCCAAGAAGTGTATGTCAAATTTTCAGAAGAATCCCCTACAAAAATAGTGATTTTCATCACTAAAACCATTGTAAATATCATTTCACCTTTTTGTAGCTCCATTTTGTGCAAGTTGAGGAGTCGCCAAGCTTGAGGAGCATTAGAAGTACAATCCTACCAATTTTCATAATTTTTAGACTCCGTTTGAGCCCTCAAATAAGCCCTGGAACCTAATTTTTAACTAGGCTGGACACTAGGTTTGGACAGGGCCAAAACTAGTCAAAAACTATACAAAGAGCTCATTTTTGGGGTTATCTTGTTGTAGAATTGAAGTTTTAAGAGCACTTTTGAGTAATCTAAAGAACTCCATTGTCTCTCTCTCTTTGTTCTTGTCTTGTGTGCCCGTGTGTGTGTATGTGTGTGCATGTTAGTGTGCTTCTCACTCACACACTTGTGCCATCACTTGTTCGAGGTCTTCATACCATCCTCACGTCTTCCCGGATTGACATTAAAGGAGGTGCTACTCATCACTAAGCTACATATGTGCATAGTCAAATCTCACCCTAAGAGGATGTATGAATTTGGGAAGGCTCTCCTAGAGTATGAAGTTTGAGATTCAGACTCTAGGAGATTTGAGATTCAGAGTCTGAAGTTTGAGTTTTAGACTCCAAAAGAGATTCCATCCACTCATAGGAAGATTTGACACTAATTAAAATCATAGCTACCACAAAGATACCTCAAGATAATGCCACCATAGAGATATATGCTAACATGGGTATTGAAAAGGCCTTTTGGAGATCTAGATCAAACAAGACCCATACCAAGAATTTTTTACTACACGAGTTCAAGGACCTAGATACTCAAAGAAAACACACCTATTTGAGTGAGGAATCAAAATGAATGTTCTTAGTCTCTAACTATAGTAACTAGACACATTTTTGGCAAGGTGAAAGGTTTTATCCCCTACAAAAGCTCTCAACTAGTGTAGAATAGGCAACCTCTTCACAAGTTCATAGAGAGAAAACAAGGGTAGATTCAAAAGTAAGTTCTGTTCACAAATTAGGGAGAGATAGATCTGCACAAGGCACAAGTAGACCATAGAGGAAGAACTAGAGAATAAAGTTCACAAAGAGATCATGATGTGTGAGGAGATGGTTCGATACACTCTAAAAATGAGGTGGTGCTCCACAAATCCTGCTCTACACCTACCAATGTAGCTTCAGAGTACATTAGTAGACACCTTTAGCTTCTCAAATATGCATTTGGAACCATAATGTACTTTGGAGCATCACCTTCAAATAGTTATGTCAAAAACAGACTACTTCCAAGATTGAAGACTTGTTAGAACTTGCTATTTTTGGACTTGGACCTGCTCAGTATTTCACTTAGTTCTCACTCATTGATTAAAATTCACCCAAGAGCTTTTAAAAATAGCTAAGTGGAGTCCTAAGCTTGCTATAGAAATTTATTTCACTAATTACAGATGAGTGTATGCTGAGAAATCACATTAAGAAGTTAGGGGTGTAATCCCAACTTTTTAGGAGGATATCAGTGAGTAGACATAGGTAGCTTGTAGAGAATATATCTCACACAGTACTAAGCCAAATGAAATGAAACTTGATATCCTAGAACTAGAAGGTCTAAGTTACATACGCCGAGTTGAATCACATTGATTGGATAAGTATACGTAATTCCTCAAAACAAATTCACTAAAATGAGTGCTAAGTAGCAGACAACAGTAGATATGAGATAGCTTGCATAAAATGAATCAAATATGTAATATTATGAATGTATGATAGAAAGGAGATGATGTAGGCATCACATGTGTGAGCTTAGTGTACCCACAAGCATGAAGCTCAATGTGTCCTTCTTCTCTCTCTGCTACCTGCGACTAAAAGGTAGGGTCGTTTATAGATGTGTTCCAATTTTGAATTTTGAATCTGCCATTTAAAAGTGAGCCTACCTTTTAGGATTCTAATTAATTTGATTCCAACCACATATTTGGTGTGAGTTACAACTCATAAAGCTACGAGATTCTCTCAATATTTTCCTTTTTCATTTATCTTGAGTTAAACTCAAGAGATTTTACAAGAGGTGTTCATATGTGACTTATGACTAGTCATGCTCAAGATGTGAGGTAAGCCTTTGCTATTAGATCAAGCATCAAGGCTTGCCAAATGTACCAACAGATCCCCTTCAAGCCTAAGATGCTTGAGTCTTCATTCTTAGGTATCTCCTACATTCCAATCATTGATTTGAACCTGTTGAGTTTGCTTCCATCCAGTGATTTAGTCATCATGTCTACACATTGCATCTCTGTAGATACATAAGACAATTGTATCTCTTTTCTTGAAATCGTTTCTCTAACAAAGTGATAATGGACTTCTATATGCTTAGTCTTGGCATGAAAGATAGGATTAGCAGCTAAATGCAAAGAACTCATGTTGTCTCCAAATATATATGGAGTGTCAAAGTTTAGCCCTAAATCTCTATAGAGGGTCTTGATCCACATTGCTCGTGAGTTGCATTTGCCAATCCTCTATATTCAGCTACAATTGAAGAGAGTGATACTATAGGTTGTTTCTTGAAAGAACAAGAAATGAACTTTGTACGTGCAAAGGATAGATATCCAAATGCACTCCTCATCTTTTGATCCTACCAAATCTGCATCAGTGAATAGCTTTACACTTAAATCATATGTATAAGGATAATATAGGCCTTCATTAATTGTTCCCTTTAGGTACTTCAAAATCCATTTGGCTCCATCCATTTGAGGTTTCCTAGGAGTGTGCATAAATTGGTTAAGCACACTTACTCCATAGCAGATATCAACCCTAGTTAGGGTTGCATAGTTCAAGCTTCCAAATAGACTTTGGTAGCTTGTAATATCTTCAATAGGTTCCCCTTCATGAGCACTTAACTTGTGATTGACCTCCATAGGAGTACTTGCAACCTTAGTATCCTGCATCTTGAACTTGGCAATCATATCTTTAACATACTTCCTTTGAGTAAGGAAGATCCCTTTATCTATATAGAGAACTTCTAATCCAAGAAAATAAGTGAGCAATCCAAGGTCACTTATCTTGAAATTTTCCTTCATTTGGGCCTTGATCTTCTTGATTCTATCTACATCATTATGTGTAGGAATAATTTCATTGACATACACACATAGATATATAACTTCAGAGTTGTTCCTCTTAATGAAAAGTGAAGAATGAGCCTTGCTCATCTTGAATCCTCTGTCCTGCAAGAATGTAACTAACCTATGTTTTCAAGCTCTAGGAGCTTGCTTGAGACCATAGAGAGATTTCTTGAGTTTGGACACATACTCAGGATATAACTTATCAACAAATCTAGGAGGTTATGCCATGTACACCTCCTCCGAAATCCAACCATTTAGGAATGCATTGTTTACATCCAATTGATAAATGTTCCAATTCCTTGAAGTAGCTATACTTATGAGAACTCTGATTGTTGGCATTTTTGCCATAGGATAGAAGGTCTCCTCATAATCAATCTCTTGGTTCGGAGCAAACCCTTTAGCCACAAGTCTTGCTTTGTACCTATTTATTGACCCATCATAATTCTTTTTTACCTTATAAGTCCATCTAGATCCAATGATCTTCATGGATTGGTTCTTGGGAACTAGGTCCAAACTCTGATTCTCTTGAAGTACTATCTCTTCCTTCATTGCTTCCTTCCACTGTAGTTTCTTGTTTGCTTCTTCAAAGGTTGATGGCTCTTTTGAATTGACATCCTGAGCAATGTAGATTGAGTGTTTAGTGACTAGAGACGTGCCATATCCATACCTTTCTGGCTACTTCTTTTCTGTAGTTGATCTCCTTATTATTTGTTGAGAGGATTTTGCAATATCCCTCAAATCTTGCATCTTCTCCTTATCTTTGTTGTTACATACCTTGAAGTTCCTTCTTGGTGTCTTCTGATCATCATCAGAGTCACTTGAATCTTCATGTTGTTGATTATTTTCCTTTTGAATTGTAGGAAAGTCTTCCTCTAGGTCATAAGGTAGCTTGCTTTTCTACAATCATCTTCAAACCACGAGTTGTTTTCATCAAATACAAAATCTCTACTAATAATAAAACCTTTAGTACTTGGATTATATAACCTTTACCCTTTTTTCATTAAGATCATATCCTATAAACACACATTTCTCTACCTTCGGATCCATTTTACCTCTCATTTGTGATGGAACATGTCCATAAGCTATGCACCCAAAGATTCTGCAATGATCTAGGTGAGACCTTCTTCCATTCCAAGCTTCATATGGTGTCACCCCATCCATTGCTTTAGATGGGAGTTTGTCGATGAGATAAGTAGTTGTAGACACAGTCTCTGCCCATAGGTATTTGGGAAATTTTTTCTCATTAATCATGGAACTTGCTGCCTCCACAATGGTCCTATTCCTCCTTTTTGCCACTCCATTTTGTTCTTGAGTATACTTGGTAGTCATTTCTCTTTTTATACCTTTATATTGGAGATATGCATCAAAATCATGGGAGAAGTATTCTCCCCCTCCATCTGACCTTAGACTTTTCAATGTTTTTCCTATTTGATTTTCAAAAAGAGCAAGATATTTTTTGAAGCAATTGAACACTTCTTCCTTGTGCTTCATAAAATAAAGTATAGTCCATTTTCTACAATCATCAATGTTTGATACATAATACCTGGATCCTAAAATTGAAGGGTCTTTGCTAGGTCCCCAAACATATGTGTGGACTAGCTCCAATAAATCACCATGAATGTAACCTTTCTTCATAAATGGCTATTTATGAGACTTTCTAAATTGACATGCACCGCATTTATATATCATATGTTTCTTGGATATGTCTGGCAATCCAAGCACACTCGGATCCCTACAAATTTGCTTTAAACTTCTTTCTCCTATGTGAGCTATTCGTTTGTGCCACATTTCTAATTCTGATAAGGTTAGTCCTCCATAATTGAAAAGTGCTATATTTCTAGTATCTTGTAGCTCAAATGTAAAGAGTCTACCTATCCTTTTGCCTTTCACTATCCTCTTGAACCCTTCTTCAAGATCTTCAACAAATGCTCCGTTTCTTGTAAGGGCCTTTCTTGCAAACCTTTTTCTACAATTTGTCCAAAACTTATCAAGTTCTTGGTTATGGTGTGTACATACAATACCTTACTGAGTAGATTTATATTTCCATATGAGGTCTTCACATTTCCAATCTTTTTAACTGAGTGCTTGTGTCATCTCTTGTTTGTACCTCATGCTTGTTCCTTGGGTCCTCCCAGTCAGATAGCAATGCCACATTTCTTGCGACATGATTTGAACAACCAGAATCTATATAGAACACATGCTCATCTGCTTTACCTTGCCTCATGGTCATGATCATCAACAAAAGTGAGTCTTCTTGTGCCTGCTCTTCAATGTAATTTCTCTAGTCTCTTCTTCCTCTATAGCCTCCTTGGTTATTGTAGTTGTAGTTGTTGAAATTGTTTGATCTTCCTCTTCCATAACTTCCTCTATTGAAGCCTCTTCCTTTGAAAGTCCCATTCTAGAAGTCTTATACATGATTTTCAAAGTTTGTCACGAACGAGTGAGAGAAGGACCAAATGCAACAGAGCTAGAGAAGAGCTACCCAAGCGCATAATTAGAGGTAGAGAGAATAAATTTGTGCATTAAAATGGTCGAATTATCTTAAGATATGTTCACGGCTAGTCAACTCTTCAATCAAAGTAAGCTATTAAAACCCAAATTTCACTTTCAAGGGCTATTAGATAGATTAGAGAAAATCACATCTAAAGATAATCCAAAAAGCTCTTTCAATTGAAAGTAAATAAGAAGAAATCTTGTAAGTATGATATTATGTTACTAACTTAATAGAGGGTGGAATTTTTCCTTCCATCAACAAATATTCATAGGAATTCTTGAGAAAAGTTCCAGAAGAAAGGTGGGCTACAAACAGATGACTTCCATACCAATTTAAGAAATAGATGATCTTAGTGAAAAATTTTCTCAAGACATTCCCTCTATCTATAGAGAGTAGGAAGACATTTGATCAAACAGAAGTCTATACTTCAAATCAAATTCCTTATAAGAACCACCACATTTCATAGTTCCATTTCCAAGTTACACATGGCATAAATAATTAATCCTAATACAAGTATCGATAGGCCTAATACTATTCAAAGTATTGATCTTGAAACTGTTACCATGGAGCCTATTAACTATAAGTTATAACTTTACCTTGTTCTCTTTTTGGAAAGATGAATATTTACAAAAATAATAACTTTCTCTCTCTCTCTCTCTCGCTATATATATATATATATATATATATATATATATATATATATACATACATACATACATACATGCATGCATGCATGCATGCATACATACATACATACACACACACACACACACACACACACACACACACACATATATATATATATATATATATATATATATATATATATATATATATATATATATATATATACAATAAAACAATTATAGATTTTCATGTATATTCTTTAGGATTTTTTTTTACACTCCATGAATTAGTTTATGAAAAAAGTAATGTAATGTGATAAGAGATCCAAGTTATAGTAGGATTTGTCTAATAAAGTAGCATTATATAAATATGTTATCAAATGTGGGAGTTGTGGTATATCTTTGGACTGACACCATATCAACGGCAATATCTTAAACATCACTTTAGAACTATTATAAGAAATCGTTAACAATCTTCAGATTGTCCATGCCTTTGACTTAAGGTTTGTATTCAGAATAAGCATCCCATAGAACTCTATATTTCTTAATTCCTTAAAGCATTTTCAAACAAAATGGTTAGAGAAAGGTGATCATGGAGCAAGCAGGATTCGATAAGAGCATCAATTAGAGAGCCCTTGAGAGCATTGGTGAGCTCCTTTTGCATCCACAAATAGATCCCTCCATGTGAGAAAATGAGCGACTATTCCAACATTGCTATGACAATGGTTGATCTATCATATCAAAAGAGAAAGGGGTAAATTTCAAAAAAATTGCGTAAAGACTAACTACAATGGCATAAGACGTTCTATTTAATGAATTTACAAGATCTTCACAATTTTGCTATTTGATACATATGCTATCATACAATCAATGTCATGTGCATATTTGATATTGGTTCTCTTTCAATTGCATGTGGTAGGAATCATCATGTTTACATTTGTGGGTCATTGAATGGAGACTACTAACATGTCGTGATATATATATATATATATATGGATTGGTGGACTCATAATCTATCAACTCATGCATATGAGGATATATTATCATTGCTAAAAACTATTCACTTAGACAAAAATTGAAGGTCATCGAGAGGTTTTTAATTGAGGTATATTTGTCTTGGAGATGCCTTGGTGATATAGTTAAAATACTTGAAAACAAAGAGAATCCAAAGAACTTGTGTAGAGAACATGGAACAAATGTATAAATTGAGGAATCCCATCAATGTGATTTTGCATATGCATTGTTTTTTTTTTATGCTTTTCATTCAATGTCTAGGTTTTGTTAAATATTTATGATGGTTTTCTTTGCTCATGTTCACATTGGACAAAGGAAACTATTGAATTTTATTTTGAAGATGTCATGAGTGAGCATACTAGTGTACATGAGATGTAGGGAGTGGATAGAAGAGGAAAATACTCTAAGTAACCTAGAAATTATAAGTTTATTTATGATCATATAAAGAAAAATGACCTAACTTCTACTCATTTTTTTAGATTTTACCATAAAATTTCCATAGTATAGAGAAATGACCAAGGTGCAAGAATGGCTGCTAACGTTGCTCAATCAGAGGGGGATAAGCTTAATAACAATAATTACCACATTTATTGTTATAGGATGGAAAACATCTTGATGGGTAAAGGATTTGTTGGGGACTAGTAACTGGAGATGACGGACATCTTGAGTTTCACAAAAACCTAGGTGTAGACCAAGAAAAATAATGTAAGAGTTGGATAGAAAAATAAAGGAAAGTTCTCCATTGGATATCCATATGAATTTTGAGAGCCTTGTACTACACATCATGAGAGCTAGGACACCAAGGATGCTTTGAATATTTTTCACAAGATCTATGGTACATACATAGATGCTAGGAAAATTCATCTCAATGAGAAGTTGCATAGTGTATGGTGCTCGAATAGGTCTAGTACTTTTTATGTGGTAGAGATAAGGAAGATTACTGATAATCTAGCATCCATAAATTGCAAAGTGGAAGATGATTTTATGGTATCTATCATGCTAAATGGTCAAGAAACACACTAAAAGAGTTTAGATACCTGCATTTTAGTGAGAGTCACAATGGTTGACTTTGATAACCTACTTGCACTATGTATGAAGGAGGAAGTGTAGCTTGGATTGAATGCATGAGAAACAAGAAACTCAAGGGATCATGTATTTTTCTAAAATAGAGG
Organism: Ceratopteris richardii; assembly: GCA_020310875.1. NCBI lineage: Eukaryota > Viridiplantae > Streptophyta > Polypodiopsida > Polypodiales > Pteridaceae > Ceratopteris > Ceratopteris richardii. The sequence goes on from CM035418.1 coordinate 121,722,363, forward strand.
AACAGTTCTACCCATGGTCCATCAAGCTCTAGAAATTCAAACACGAGGAAGAGGTAGATCAACTTCATGAGTTAGAGGTAGATCCCAAGAACTTAGATACTGCTATCACTATGGGGAAAATTATGATTTTGAATAGGAGTGCTACCATAAGCAAAATAGAAAAAGAGAAAAACGTAAAGGCCACTATGCATCACATAGTTAGTTCTCTAGAGAAATTTCATATAGAGATTATAGCAAATACAATATGTTTGCAATGGAGCATGTATAAATCTGGCAATGGTGCAAATTGGTACATAGATTCACATTTTACAAACTAACTTACTAGTATTGGAGATTGGTTTGAGTCAAAAGAACCCTAGAAGACTAATGAATATGTGGCTATTGGTGATGATACTCTACATTTGATAAACAATTTTGGAAATGTACCACTTATACAAAAGAATGGTATCAGGAATATGTTGAGAGATGTTTTACATGTGTCTAGTATAATATAGAGCTCCATTTTAGTTGCTAACCTTGGGGATCAATATATGAAAGTTATCCTTAATAAGCATGAGGGCCTATGTAATAAGCATGGAGGCTACAGATGTTGTTGATCAATCAATCACCTAAATCAAGGTCGTTAGACTTTACTTTTACTTTTTTTCCTATATTGTATGAAAAGGACCTTCAATCACAACAAAAGTTTCCGCATGTTCATTCAAACATGAATTCATTTTTAGTCATTCATGGAAGAATCAAGAGCATATATAGGACTCATAGGCACTTTTATTATAAGTTAGATCAATATACATATACATTTTGATCTTAAACTTGCTCTTCTCCATTTTTTTTGCATCATCATCTCTACATTTAGTCAACTTGCAGAGGCTGATTCTCTCGTCGTAGTGACCCAATTCTTATGAATATGGTTTAGTAGGTTGTGAGAACATGAGCTTTTAAGGTCTCTGGGTCTATCTCTACACATCCTTGAAAAGTCCAAGTACCACCAATCATAATTAAACTTAAAATTAGCACATTGGTTGACAATGAGTTCAACTCTTATGCATATTGTCTACTCAACTCTATATGTGACCTTCCTCTAAAAGGGATTTAGTAAGTCACAATCACGATTACTATACTAAGTGTTAATCTCAAGAAATGATATGCATGAGATGGTTGAAGCACACCCTAAAAGGAAGAATTAAGAAGTAATCATCAACCATGGCTTTCAGAGCAAGTGGTTATCCCACTGTACTCCTAGCAAGTAGGTCACGAGTTCAATTCCCACAATCGGTATTAGAGCATAGGAAGTAGGCTTGGGCAAGGTAAATGGAATTCATGCATGTCACTTTCAAAGATGATCCCAATAAATATTAGAGTGTATATTCCAATCGCTATGTTGGATTTACACATGTAAGATATCATTGGAAAGATCTAGGAATGAACTTCCCAATGAAGGTACTAACTTGATTTATGATCCAAGATACCAAGCATGGGTGAGAACTAGGTTAAAGATACTCAAGTTCAGAACAAGGGCTCAAGAGACCAAGGTTTCAAACAAGGCAAGTCCATATGCAAGTGGCCAAGAAAGGGAGCATTATTTAAGCCAAAAGGCAAGGTTCAAGACATATAAGTTGAGAGAAATGGTCCAAGTGACCAAGGTTGAGAACAAGAAGGTTCAAGAAACTATGCAAGGGTGAGAACAATGATAGGTAGGAGATGGTTCAACCTCATCCTAAGAGGGAGGATTAGGAAGGAATATTTTGGGGCAAGTGGTTATCCCATCGTACTCTAGCTGATGGGTCATGAGTTCAAGTCCTATAGTGAGCATTTTAAGTTCCTTCAAGCAACTCAAAATAGAAAGTTTCTTGTATAGTCTACGAGCAAACTCATCTTTTGTATCAAACATTTGTAATTGATGATCTAGAGTAAAAGGTGTAATTTATTGGACTAATCCCAATCCTATAAGGTATATTTCACTATCCAAGAGTGCAAGGGTTAGTCCTGTGATGGTTAGATTGACCAAGCTTCAACACTTGGAACCTTAAATTTCTACCTTTTTCAAGTTTCCTCAATTATTTACAATGGTATCATACGTACATCAAGATGGGTGATGTATTTTCCTAAATGATTGAGGAGCCTGATAGAAAAAACTATGTAGCTTGGAAATTCACAAAATAAGTTACTTGCAAGGTAGATATCTCTATGGAATTGTAGGAGGTGATGAAGTTATGCCTACTCCAAGATCCAATTGAGGACCTACACATGAGGAGACTGAGAAGCTCACTCTTTAGTGTGCAAGAGATGCTCAAGCCAGATAATATATCTTAAATTCTATCTCTCATTTCTTGTTACCACATGTTAGAGGATGCAAAACATCTCAAGAGAATTGGGATGCACTTGAGTCCTTCTTTTCTACTAGCACTAAAGCTAGGAGGAACCATCTATGGATTGATTTCAACGAAATGAAGAAGACACAAAAGCAAACTTTTATAGAGTTTGTTATCAAAGTCAGGGAGGTTGCAGACCAATCAGCTTCTATTTGAGAGTTGATTGAAGAAAAGGTTATCATGAGGGAAATTCTAAATGGAATGAGAAGTGACAAGCAATGGTAATATTTCACTACAACTTATGATCTCATAATGGATGTGTAGACTCATGATTTCAATATTTTTCTTGGACAACTCTTCAATCTAGAGGGCAAAGGCAATCTAATGGAAGGTAACTCTTATCAGGGTAATTGAAAAAGTGTAGTTTATGTAGAGGAGAAAGATAATATGCACAAAGGAAAGAAGGAAGATGATGAGGAGGAGATTTCCAAAGACAACTATGTAGGCAAGGACAAGTGGAAACGGAAGAAGAAAGGAGCAAAGTATGAAAAATCAAAAGGACATGATGTTCAACCTTGTGTCATATATAATAAGACCAAGCACACTATTCAAAATTTTTGGTTCAATGGAAGGTCTTGGAAAGGACAATGGAAGGACTAGGAAAGGAGTTGGTAGAAGTGGATACAACTTCAACGGCAACAATAGAAGTCACAATAGAAGAGAATTTAACAACTACTTAGAAGATCAGTCACACGAAGGTTTATTACTCCTAATGAATATGAGACACAAAGAAGGTTAAGAAGATGAAAATCTATTCTATATAGATTTTGGTTGCTCAAATCGTGTTATGGGAAATGTTTCTCTTCTATTTGTCTTGGAAAGTCCAAAGCTTAAGCATGAACTACAAATAGGGGATGATACCAAACACAATGAGGAGAAGATTGGTAATCTCAAAGCTCCCAATGGTAGGGAAACTATTTTGAGTAAGGTTCTCTCTATACCTACTAACATGAAAAACCTAATAAGTGTAGGCCAAATAGTTGAGAAAGGCTTGCAAGTTAGTTTCATGCAACATGGAGATTATGTGGAAGATCCATTTCAAGACTTCAAGAAGATAGCCAAAGGTCAAAAGCATGGTAGAATCTTTACTTTTCAACTTTGGGTCACAAACCCTAAAGAATATGGAAGTGTGGCATAAGACAATTGGTCATGTAAATGAAAAAAACTTCAAGGATATATGTAGGGATCAAAGTGTTCTAGGGTCACCAAACATATCAAAGAAACACATGATCAACACATGTGATGCTTGTCAAATTGGGAAGGCAAAAAGATAACCTTTCAACCACAAATACTACATCCACAACAATCTCTTGGATTTATTACACACTGATGTGTGGGGGCCAAACCAAGAATCTTCATTAGCATGACCAAGGTACTATGTATCTTTTTTTATGATCAAAATAGGTGGAAAATTTTGTGTTGATGCATTTTTCCAAGTCTAGTGCTTGATTAAAATCATTTATGTACTCACTTTTATGTACTCTCAATAAGAGAGTTCATAAAAACTATCTCTTGTAAAAGTAGAAAAGTAAAGTCTCCAACTATAAAAGGGAAAAAGGATTCCCCCGCCCTTGCTAGGTGCAAATCATAGAATTAAAGGAGGAGAAGTGAATTAGATGAGATTGCCCAATGATTGATGAACTTCTAGGTGGAATCCCACAAAGTTTGAATTCAGAAATCCCTATAAAAATGCATGAAGAAGGTCATGGATGAGAGCAAACTTTTGTGCTACAATTAGAGGTGATTATAGTCAAGATTTGGATCATCATTGAAGCACACATTGTGCTCCTCCTTCCCATGCTTCATGCCTAATCATTTCATGTACTATATGTGCAATAAAAATTGTTTTTTTAGATCATACTTGGGGTCTAATTCAACTGCTCTCTCAAGTTTACATTGTGTTTTTCAATCAACTTTGATCACTGATTTCTCTCTGTGTATTTACTTATTCTTTTGAAGTGATTTAAATTCCTATAGGGAAATTAATAAGTCTATTTGCTTCGTCTCAATTTTCATCACATTTGGATCTTTAGTCTGTTAGTAACATCAATTTGAAGTGACCTATGTATGTAGGTAGAATACTCCTGAAAAGTCGGGATGACATGTCAATGTTCCTAAACTGATTTCTCTCAATATGGTCCATTACAATTCATCAAATTTGTTGCTTTAGATTCATCACATATCCAATTGAATGTGTGCAAAGTTTATGTGGTCAATGTTTAGCAGACTATGAGCTCTAAGTAAAAATTCAGGGTCTTGTTATCTGTTTTGATGAATCAATTGAAGAATGATCTTCCAAAGAACTAAGGAGGTTTTATTGGATCATTAGAAAGTTCAAAGTATCTACTAATCATTCCTGGAGAGAAACTTAACAGGTGTAGAGCACATTATTGCAACACCAACCTCATCTTTGAATTGTATCACCATCTCTTCTCATAGTGGTATCGGAGCATTGCTAAATCAATATGGGAGATGGTTTTCCTTCTACCATTGACAAATTGGATAGAAACAACTACCCAGCTTGGTCTCTGAGGATGAAGGCCTATCTTCAAGGGAGAAATCTCTTTGGATACATATCTGAAGATGAAGTCATGCCAACTATGAGAAGCAAAGGGCAGCCATCACTTGAAGAGTAAAAGAGGCTCACAACATGGTTTCAATGAATGCATTAGCAAGGTCATAAATTCTCAACTCAATCTCTAATTTTCTTTTACCTCATGTGAAAGGATGCAAGACCTCAAGGGAGATCTAGAATGCACTTGCTTCTTTCTTTTCTTCAAATACTAGAGCAAGTAAGAATCAGTTATGGATGGAGTTTACTACATTCAAGAAAAGCCTCAAGCAAAGTGTGACTAAGTATGTCACAAAAATGAAAGACATTTCTGATCAATTAGGAAGCATTGGAGAGGTGATTGAAGAAGAGCAAATCATAAGGCAAATCATTAATGACATTAAAGCAGATGACACGTGGGGATCATTCACAACTACCATGGATCTATACATGGTCATGCAAGTACCAGATCTTAATACTCTAGTGGGCAAACTCTTCACACATGAAGCTGTTAAAAATAAAGAAGCAAGGTCGTATATATTTTGCAAAAAGGATTTTTCTTCAAATAGAAGGAAAATACAAAAATGAAAAATGGAAGCATTTACTTTGGCAAGTAGTGGAGGCCGAAAGAGACTCAGTCAAAAGAGAATCAACTCCAAAAATTGAACTCGAAGAGGAGTGGCTACCCAAAGTCGTGGAGAAGTTATGGAGAAGAGCTCTCAAATTCATCATGAGAGCTCGTGGTCATTTGGCTACAAAAGAGGCAAGGGAAGACACTCAAGAACAGAGGAAGAAGTCGTGGAAGCCCCCTTGTAGGTAGTTCATTTGGCTTTAGCCATTTTGTTCTCCTCACTCTCATAGACTATGTCCAATCGCATACCAATTTCTGGGTAGCCTGATTGTGGGAGTCATATCTCTCACTATATGTATCCATTTTTAGAGTTTAAACATTCCTTGGAAATCTTGTCTAGATTACTTCCTTTGTCTACAATAATTTTACCAAATTCATTATGTTCTATAAGTTATTCAATTTTTAGTGAAGTCTAATTTTTAGCTTAACTGAGTGAAGAGGCAGCCTGTTTTGAGGCAAAGAGTTGCCAAACCAAAAGTACTCCAAATTCAGTGTTCGACAAAAATTTGAGAAGTTAGACAAAGATAATTTTTAATTTTGGAGGTATAGAATGACAAATTACCTTAAAGGTAAAGGTTTATGGAGCCTAGTTACTAGAGATGATCCACAACCAATAGACCTTCAAGATCCAAACATTACTCCAGCACAAAGGAGACAATTTGCTGATTGAGAAGAGAGGAATCGAAGGGTGATGTTCGTCATTTCACAAGTTATTTCTAACACTATGATTGATCACCTACAAGGCTTAGAGACATCCAAGGAAGAGACAAGAATGTATGAAGCTCCCATATATCATGACGTGAAAGAATGTTTATAAACACTTCATAATGTTGAAATTTTTTATTAGCTTCATGAAAACAAGTATAATAATGAGTACAACAATGAAACCAACTATCAACAAGTGCCACAAAAAAGGGTGGGTGGGAGGGGAAAATGGGCTTAAAGGGGGTACAGAATGATAAAGAAGAAGGGGTGGGAGGGTGGGCAAATGGGAAAAATATGGCCCTACTGAGGAAAACTGATGGGAAAATCCTCTCTCAATGAGGAGCAGGCAAAATCACCAGCACTCAAGCACCACCACCACCACCACCACCACCACCACCACCACCAAAATGACCACCAAATGCACCACCAAGACCTCCACCTAGTGCTCTAATACTATGTAGAGAGTACACATGCAGAAGCAAAATGAAAAGAAGAGTGTACTCACAAAAGAAAGAGTGTGAGAGACTGAAACTAAGTAGACCAAGAAATGGGTAAAATCACATGGATTAGAAATGAGCTTGCCAAGAGCATGGAGTATGCTCCTCAAGCTTCTAACCACATAGAAATGGGGGGAGAGGTCCTCCTTATACAAATTTTGGAGTGGCTCTCTAAAGTACATCTCATGTGGGATAATTCCCCTTAAAGGAGAATGAATAAACTGGTAGAATTGGCAAGATACCCAAATACAAAAGAGATACAATATAAAATGGAAATAGATTGGAAATGGATTTCCTTTTAGATACAAAATGGAGATGCACTCATGCAGATACAAATGTAAAAGATGTAGGAGCAATCATGTCATCATCACATCTCTCTTCACCATCTTCTATGGTGAGTACGATCTTTTAGGTCCTCTCTTTATTGTAATAGGCTTCTCCTATGAGTGCTTCTCTATTAGGCATTCTTATCATGAACTTTGGATCCTCTATCTCGTATTTCTTGAAGTTCTCTGGTACTTCAAATGTTGCTTCTTCCTCTGCCTGCTAGGTAACATGTTTCTATCCTTTCTTATTCTCATTTTGGTCGTCCTTTTTTACTATCAAATTCTTTTCCCATTTATGTTGTTCATGTTCCTGAGTCCTAATGGCTATCAGGTGAAGGAACTCTTCTTGAGAGGTGCAAAAGGGTTCCATGATGATGGATTCCTCATCCTAATTAGTAACTTTCAAGAGTGTAGATGTGCTAGGCTCACATTCCTCTATAACCAAGTCACACATGTGTGGTTCTATATTGAAAATTGAAATTTCATAGCCATTCTCATCGCAATGGGGGAGTCCACTTTCTTTGTTTATAGATATATGCATTGTGGCTAGAAGTTTTTCCCAACCATGAGGTTCAAACTCTTCATTAGGAAACACCATAGGTGCATAGGTTGGGTCTTGAACTGATCTAGGTTTCTCTATAATATCTACATTTCTAGAGGATACCCCTTTCTCCTCCTCTTTTGCAACTTTACACATCCATAACGGGGTGTCTTCATGCATCCACAAGGATCCTCATCCTATAGAGTGCACCGATTCCATTTTATCCGATACTCTATGGACCAGGTTCCATTGCAAGGTTGGGTACATCTTGATGAGAATAGTCCTCGAGATTAACTCTACCCGTTACACCTAAGTGTTGTAAGTAAAAGGTATTAGTTGCCCAATCGTGCACTATCTGTGACTCTCTCATGAAAGGTCTATGTACAATCCTCTCGTAGACATGGTTCTTTCAAAAATCGCATATGGAAAATGTATGTTCAAACTCTATGCTATTGATATATTTAGGTAGTGATGTGTGTGAACACACTAGGACCGCTAGGGCACTTTTTTTCCTCTTTAGGAGGTTTTTCCCTCTCGGCTTGTATAAACACCTATAGCCCTAATAGGTTACTTATCTTTGTACATTCTAGTGGTAATACATTCAGTATTGTGTGTTGCGCTCCACGCTTCTTCTTCTTCCTTGTGTTTTTCCCGTGCTCTTGCATGTGTCTAACTACAACAATTGGTATCAGAGAAGGTCATCGCTTCATCTAGGGCATCGTCTACACCTCTCAGGTCGCAGTCTCAGAGTCACACAAAATTTGATGAGCATACTCAAGGTGTTTCAGAGAGAAAAATGACTTCACTTTGTGGTGTGCTTGTTTCAACCTCTCAATGCACTATCGCATGGCTTTTGTAGGCTATTTTGTCTTTTTGAGCCAAAGATATATACAGGTTTTGGTTAGCTAGTATAAGTTTCTCAAAGTCTGATACAAGTCTAGCCAAACTCATTAGGGTAGTTCTGTACAAGTTTTTTAGATAGAACCATTTTTTTGCATCGGTGTATTTTAATTAGTGGCCATGGCTGAAAGCAATGACGTATTTTGTATGTTGGCTATTGAGGATAAGTTGGATGGTACCAAGTACGCATTCTGGGCTTATATGATGTGACATGTATTGATTGCAAAAGCTTTGTGGAACATTGTGTAGGGTGTTGAAAAACATCCTATATTGAACCTGCAAATAGGTATTGAAGCTAAAGCATATGACCGTGCAGCTAGAAATCTAGATAGACAATATTCATATGATGGAGAGACCAAGCTTTCACTAGTAATGCGGTCTTTGATCAATTCCTTTTCTTCTACTTCTATATTAGCTATGTTCTATTCATGTTGATTGGTAGTGCTTATAGGTGGTGGTAATAGAACTTCAAAAATGAAAGATGTTGAAATGGTATTTTTGTTCATAGACTCACAAACTCATACAAAGACTCATTAGACATGAGAAACAAATATAAAATTACCGATTGATCAATGAATAGTTAGAAAATTGGTTTCTTGATAATGCTAATGAATGGAAACTACTTCAATAACCGTTTACAACTATAAGTATGAATGCTAGGATACTAATACAAATTTAAGCTAAAATGTAAGTAAAGTGGAAGAAATGGTGCATCTCCAATCTTCCGATTTTAATTGTTTGTCAAGGCTCATCAATATTCTTCAATGCTCATCAATGTTCATCAATCTTCGTCAATGCTCATATACAAAAATTCATTAGAAAACAGAAGTACATTTTATGAAACATAAAACATACTATATGTATATGCTCATTCATTCACTCATACCTATGTTCACATAGTTCTACATGCATATGCTAAATTACTTGTGCACATGCATTTATGTATTCAACGAACATTCATATTCATGCTAACACACATCCTATATGCATGGTAACACACTCTCACATATGCTAACACACTTTCATATGCTAACACATTCTCATACTCATGCCAACACACATTTACACATGCATGCTACACACTCTCACATATGCTAACAAACTTTCATATGCTAACACATTCTCATACTCATGCTAACACACATTTATACATGCATGCTGACACACTTTCATATGCTATTACATTCGCATACTCATGCCAATGCACATTTACACTTGCACCCAAGCACATCCATGCTTTCTCATGCACATGCATGCTCACATGCATATACATTCTCTCATGAATGCATGTATACATCTAATATACACATGCATACTCATGCATACATGCATCTAAGATCATGCATACATGCATCTAAGATCATGCATACATGCATCTAAGATCATGCATACATGCACTTTTTCTTATGCTCATGCATATCCATGCATCTAATTCATACATGCATCCTTACTCACACATATTCTAACACCACATCTCTTCTACACATGTACTTATATGCATACAATCAACTACGCTCACAAGTATGCACTCATACACATATCACTCATACACATATACACATATCACCTATAAAGATGTATATTCATTTCCCCATCATACTCATAAGCATGCATACAATCATATGTATATGCATCTAACCTACATACTCTCACATGTATATACCTTATGCATACAAATATGCACTTTTATATGCATACACTTAGATATATGCATGCTTTCATACATACTTACCTACTCTCACATGCATGCTAACACACATTCATATGCATGCTAACACACAATCACATATGCTAACAAATTCTCATACTCATGCTAACATACATTCACATATGCAAACACACTTTCATATGCTAACACATTCTCATACATTTTTCTCTCATGCACAAGCATTCTAATATGCATATTCATGCAATTTCATCATGCTCTCATATGCATACATGTATCTAATATCATGTATATTTATGTATACTTACATCATGTATACATCATGATCATGCATCTACATTCATCCATGCATATGCATTCATATGCTATATTCATGCATTCATATGCTATATTCATGCATTCATATCTTCATATGCATCTAAACATATTCTCATGCATACATGCTTCTACTTCTAACATGCACATGCACATCACATTTTGGATTTATGAATTCTCATACATATGCATTAACTCATACCACACATACATCATGCACATGCATACTAATGTATCTAATTCTAATGCATACATGCTCTCATGCATACTCATACATCTATACACATGTAAGCTCAAGCATAGATACACATGCATTCATGCACATGAAGCCTCCATCACTCTTGCATAAATTCATTTACTTATACATTCATTGAACTCATGCATATGTATATGGACCTCCATGCATATGTATATGCATCTCCATGCATATGCACATATATTATCAACTTATATACATGCACATGCATCAATTTTACTTATCCATATGCATCCACTCCTAGATACATCTCTCTCTCTCTATTCCTATCTCTCTTTCTTTCTCCTCTGATATGGTCTCAATGCAAGCCAAACTACTAGAAGATTGTGGTCTTTCCTTTTGGTATAGAAATGTTTGTAAACATGATGAATCAATCAATATCAAGTCTTGGATCTCTCTCTACGTTAGCGTGCAACCATCTTGGCTCCCTCTCTCTCTCTCACTCCCTCTCTCTACTGTCTATCTATGCATCTAAATTTGTTGCTACTACTCTCTCTTTTTTTTTCTATATCTCTCTCTCTCTACGCCTATGTAATCTTCATCCATCAGTCGGATGAGATCTCCACCACCATTTGCATGCATCCAAGAACTTTTTTTGCACATGTCTCTCTCTTTCTCTCTCTCTCTCTCACTCTCTCTCTCTTCCTCTCTCTCTCATCCCGATCTCTCTCTCTCTCTCTCTCTCTCTCTCTCTCTCTCTCTCTCTCTCTCTCTCTCTCTCTCTCTCTCTCCCCCACTCTGGCCCATCTACGTGCATTGGTCTGCCTCTATAACTATCTGTATCTCTCTCTCTCTCATCATGATCTCTCTCTCTCTCTCATCCCAATATCTCTCTCTCACACATCCCAATCTCTCTCTCTCTTTCTCTCTCTCTCTCTCTCTCTCTCTCTCTCTCTCTCTCTCTCTCTCTCTCTCTCTCTCTCTCTCTCTCTCTCTCTCTTTCTCTCTCTCTCTCTCTCTCTCTCTCTCTCTCTCTCGTGTGCACCTATCCAAGTCTCACTCTCTTTTCATTGGCTGCCACCATGAGAGCTACCAGGAGGAGGGGGAATCTCTCTCTCTCTCTCTCTCTATCTATCTATCTCCCTCCCATGCATGGGTTGCTGCCATCAGAGCTACCAAGAGGAGGGGGAATTGCTCTCTCTCTCTCTCTCTCTCTCTCTCTTTGTATCTCTTTGGCATAAGCTCTTCTTCGGTGTGCAATCAGCAGTGGAGAGCCTCTCTCTCTCTCGCGATCTCTCTCTCTCTCCCTCTCTCTCTCTCTCTTTTGTATGTCTTTTGTGGCATGCAAATAGTAGAGGGTCTCTCTCTCTCTCTGGCCCTCTCTCTCTCTTCACCTATGCGATGCACACATTTAGAATTGTGGGGAGGAGGGGAATCTCTCTCTCTCTCTCTCTCTATCTATCTCTCTCTCATATGGGCTATAGCCATTAGATCTGTCAGGAGGAGGGGGAGGAAAATTTTCTTTCTCTTATTCTGCATGCACCTATCCAAATATCAGTCTCTCTGCATGTCAACACGGAGGGGAAAGAAGAAGAATATAATCACTCTCTATGCTCAAGAAGAAAGGGAAGGAAAAAATACCTACAAAAATTCATTAGAAAATAGAAGAGAATGAATACACACACACGCATATATATATATATATATATATATATATATATATATATATATATATATATATATATATATATATATATATATATATATATATATATATATTATGTACAAACTTCCTAAATTTACCACACAATATACGTTTTCACACACACCACACATTTAATCCTTTACTTTAATCACACAACCACTCTTTAACACACACTCACTCACCACACTTTAATTATTCACTTTAATCACACAAATCATATAATCCACTCTTTAATCTCATTTTAATCACTTTAATTACACATTGCACTCACACCATTCTTTCACACACACCATCCATTAACATAATTATTATTTTTCTTTTTAATATCTTTCTTTTGTTCTTTATTTTTATAATTATTTAATACTTTTAATTTAGGTTCACACCGAGGTATAAAATAATTAAATATTTTAATGGTTACACACACACACTATTATGATAGATAATTAAAACATAATATAAGATCTATTAACTATATTTATAAGATATAAGATACATTAACTAACTGTAATCATATATTAATTAATTCAAATGTTCACACACATCATATTTATGTTAATGATCACACACATAAACACCTATACATACATATACACACTTAAACGCTCAATATGTGCACAAACACACTTAATTAAATCCTTTTATGTTTAGCTAGACACATAGGAACTTATACCCATACACCCTTGCATATACACTTAGAAACTTAGGGTAAAACCCTAATACATGTATGCACAAGTAGGGTATATAGGTGGTCTCATGTAATCATGTATTCAAGCATTTTTCACACACGTAGGTATCTAGACAATCTTTCCATATTCGTAACCATCAAAATTCATATAATGAGGTCTGATCACTTCACATTTTCATAAATTTTCTACATGCAGGCACTAGAGAGAGGTTACGTAAATAAAAAATATTATAAAAAATGTTTGAGAGAGTTTAGAGATATCCACCATAGGACTGAAATTTTTAAATTTAAGTCTAATAAAGCTATCCTTGAACTCGGGTTTTGCGATAAAAAATACTTGCTCAAGGGACATAGTGAGTACTTGGCTTTTTAGTAGTATATCATTAAGGATCTCTCTAGCATCATTCTTTTTCTCAAGCTCTAAGATCATTATTCCTCTTGGATCCCTCCTTCCTTTCTTCTTGACTTTTTCATCACCTTGATAATCTTTTTTCTCATTTCTAATATTTTGACTTTGATTATTTTCTATTACAATTTTCTTCTTTTCTTCTTTAGTTGGGGCATTTTGATTTTTGTGTGATTGAGTATTTTCTTCTAATGGTTTCTTTCATTCTCTGATTATTCTTCTTCTTTCTTCCTGAAATATGCTTGTAGTATCTTCAAAGTGTACTCATTCTTCATTATTAGTATTTCTATTCTCATTTTCTCTAGTTTGTCTTCTTGTCATTCTCCTATCTCCCTCTTCTACATCATCTTGCATGTCATCTTGTCTTCGTTTCTCATCAACATTGGCAATGTGAGAATATATAGAGGCTTGGTCAACAGGAGATTGCCACGTAGTTTTGCACTTGATTTTTTCTCTAGCTCTCACGAGTGCCTAGATAGAATAGGGATTTTGGCTTTCTAACCTTTGAGTTTTCCTCCCAAATTCTACTTTAATGGAAATTGTATTTTTATATTTCTTTATATAAGTTTTCTTAATTTTACTATTGGAATTTTGCACAGTACTAAAAAATAGGAAAAAACAAGAAATAACAGTAATTAACTAAATGGAAAAAGTAACACTAACTTTCTAGAAGAAAAATCTTTTCGTGTAGTAATAAAGTAAATTCTAATGCAATTATAAAGCTTTCCTTTGTTTGCTAAAAAAGACATATGATCTAACATGCAGTTGCTATCAATCTTATTGCAATGCTAAAAATGATCTTTTGATATTGTTTTAATGATTTTCAAATGCAAGTGTAATAACTCTTTCCTAATGCAATGTGAAATGAAAACAATCCTTTCATAAGGGCAAGTGATGTATGTAAAATTTTTGTGCAAATGTAAATTAACTTTAATAACCTTTACCTTTAAGTTCGTTGTAGGAGAAGTTTAATCATTTAAAATTAAGGACTACATACAAACTTTTCTTCTTGTCGATGGGGGGAAAGAAGTGTCAAGGCTCCTCCATCTTGAATGCCCTCTTCCCATGGAGGCACTCAGTTTTGTATGGAACAACCCTCAACAACCAGAGAAAAGGGTTTGGGCTAGCAAAGTCTCCACTTCTCATTGCAGCTCCTTTCTCCACTCACCTGCAAAGAAGAAGAATATAAGGTTAAATTTTTAATTAATGCTGAAACACACCTAATAATCCTAAGCACACAATTGCCACATTTCACGTCAAGTTCACCAAATATCGGATATAAAAGCAACCCAACGATTCATGTCGGGTTCACCAAAATGTCGAGGGATGTGCATGGAGACCAAGGGCGGTTCAGAACTGAACTTGCCATGGCCTCACTGTGTGACTACACGTAGTGTGTTTTTTAGCGTACTCTAGGATGTATGATGTTTATCAATGATGTGAGAAGTGATTGTCTATGACCTAATAGCCTAATCTAAACTATGACCATAAGGTTGTGCAACTAGAAATCTAGATAGACAATATTCATATGATGGAGAGACTAAGGTTTCACTAGTAATGTGGTCTTTGATAAATTCCTTTTCTTCTACTTCTATATTAGGTATGTTCTATTCAGGTTGAGTGGTAGTGTTTACAGGTGGTGGTAATAGAACTTCAAAAATGAAAGATGTTGAAATGGTATTTTTTTTGTAGACTCATTACTCATAGACTCATTCAAACACCCATTAGACATCAGAAACAAATACAAATTGCCAATTGATCAATGAATAGTTATAAAATGTGTTTCTTGATAATGAATAAATGGAAACTGCTTCAATAAACTTTCACAACTATACGTACGAATGCTAGGATCCTAATACAAATTCAAGCTAAAATGTAAGTAAACTGGAAGAAACGGTGCCTCTCTAATCTTCCAATTTTAATTGTTTCTAAAGGCTCATCAATATTCTTCAATTCTCATCAATGTTCATCAATGTTCATCAATGTTCGTCAATGCTTATCTACAAAAATTCATTAGAAAACATAAGTACATTTTATGAAACATAAAACATACTATATGTATATGCCCATTCACTCATACCTATGTTCACATCATTCTATATGCATATGCTAACTTACTTATGCACATGCATTTATGTATTCAACACACATTCATATTCATGCTAACACGCATCGTCATATGCATGCTAACACACTCTCATATATGCCAACACACTTTCATGTGCTAACACATTTTCATACGCATACTAACACACATTTACACATGCATGCTAACACAATCTCACATATGCTAACACACTTTCATATGCTAACACATTCTCATACTGATGCTAAAACACATTTACACATGCATGCTAACACACTTTCATATGCTAACACATTCTCATACTAATGCTAACACACATTTACAGATGCACCCAAGCACATCCATGCTTTCTCATGCACATGCCTACTGACATGCATATACATTCTCACATACATGCATGTATACATCTAATATACACATGCATACTCATGCACACATGCATCTGAGATCATGGATACATGCACTCTTTCTTATGCTCATGCATATCCATGCGTCTAATTCATACATGCACATGCATCCTTACTAACACACATTCTAACACCACTTCTCTTCTACACATGTATTTATACACATACAATCAACTACACTCACAAGCATGCACTCATACATATATCACTCATACACACATACAGATATCACCTATAAAGATGTATATGCATTTCCCCATCATACTCATACTACATGCATTCTATATATATACTTAGAAACATGCATATAATCATATGTATATGCATCTAGCCTACATACTCTCACATGCATGTATATACCTTATGCATACAAACATGCACTTTGATATACATACACTTACATATATGCATGCTTTCGTACATACTTATCTACTATCACATGCATGCTAACACACATTCATACACATGCTAACACACACTCACATATGCTAACACATTCTCATACTCATGCTAATATATGTTCACATATGCAAACACGCTTTCATATGCTAACACATGCTCATACATTTCTCACTTTCACTCATGCACAACATTCTAATATGCATATTCATGCAATTTCATCATGCTCTCATATGCATACATGCATCTAATATCATGCATACTTACATCACGTATACATCATGATCATGCATCTACATTCATCCATGCATACACACTCATATGCAATATTCATGCATTCATATGTTCAGATGCATCTAAACTAATTCTCATGCACACATGCTTCTACTTCTTACATGCACATTCGCATCACATTATGGATTCAAGCATTCTCATACATATGCATTAATTCATACCACACATAGATCATGCTCATGCATACTCATGTATCTAATTCTTATGCGTATATGCTCTCATGCATACTCATACATCTATACACATGTAAGCTCAAGCTTAGATACACATGCATTCATGCACATGAAGACTCCATCACTCCTGCATAAATTCATTTACTTATGCATTCATGTGAACTCATGCATATGTATATGAATCTCACATGCAAATGCACATATATCAAATTATATACATGCACATGCATAAATCTTACTTATCCGCATGCATCCACTCCTAGCTACATAACTCTCTCTCTCTCTCGCTTTGTCTCTCTCTCCCTCTCTCTCTCTCTCTTTTCCTCTCTCTCTCTCTCTCTTTCTCCTATGATATGGTCTCAATGCAAGCAAAGATACTAGAAGACCATGGTCTTTCCTTTTGCTAAAGAAATGTTTGTAAACATGATGAATCGATCAATAGCAAGTCTTGGATCTCTCACTATGTTAGTATGCACCCATCTTGGCTCTCTCTCTCTCTCTCTCTCTCTCTCTCTCTCTCTCTCTCTCTCTCCTCTCTCTCTCTCTCCTCTCTCTCTCTCTCCTCTCTCTCTCTCTCCTCTCTCTCTCTCTCCCTCTCTATACTATCTATCTACACATCATCTAAATTTGCCGCTGCTACTCTCTCTCTCTCTCTCCTCTCTCTGCCTATGCAATCTTCATCCATCAATCCAATGGGATCTCCATCACTGCCTGCGTGCATCCAAGACCTTTTTTGTGCATGTCTCTCTCTCTCTCTCATCTCGATCTCTCTCTCTCTCATTCGGATCTCTCCCTCTCTCTCATCTCTCTCTCTCTCTCTCTCTCTCTCTCTCTCTCTCTCTCTCTCTCTCTCTCTCTCTCTCTCGCTCTCTCTCTCTCCCTCCCTTGTGTGCACCCATAGAAATCTCACTCTCTTTGCATGGGCTATCGCCATCAGAGTTGCCGGGAGGAGGGGAAATCTCTCTCTCTCTCTCTCTCTCTCTCTCTCTCTCTCTCTCTCTCTCTCTCCCTCCTATGTGGGATGTTGCCATCAGAGCTGTCGAGAGAAGGGGGAATCTCTCTCTCTCTCTCTCTCTGTCTCTCTCTCTCTCTCTCTCTCTCTCTCTCCATTACTCTCTCTCTCAGTATTTTTCTCTCTCGATCTCTCTCTCTCTCTCTTGTATCTCTTTTGTTGCATGCAAATAGTAGCAGCTCTCTCTCTCTATCTCTCTCTCCCTCTCTCTCTCTCTTCACCTGTGTGATGTGTGCATTCAGAATTGTGAGGAGGAGTGGAATCTCTCTCTCTAGGAAACTAAGGAAATATGAATTAAATTATACAACACATGTACTTAAGCATTTGAGAAGCTTATTGCTTGGAGTAAATTTTGAATAAGAATAGATCACCGAAGCCTTAAATATGTCTTTTCTCAATCTTTAATTAACAATAGGCAAAAATGATGGATCAAATTGCTAAATGAATATGATTTTGATATTAAGTACTTAGCAAGAAAAGAAAACAAAGTCATTGTTGCTTTGAGTCATAAACCATCATGCAATTCAATTTCTATTGTAAATTTTGACTTTAATGTTAAAAAGAAATATAGTAAGATTTGTATTATGTAGAAATCTTGAAATTTTTGTATGAAAATCCAAGTTCTATGTTTCAAGGAAAATTTCATTTGAGAGATGATGATTTGTATTGTAATTCTTGTTTGTGTATTTCTTCAAAATTGATTTTTAAATAAAAAGAATCTTCATGACTATCATGATGCACCTTTCTCTACACACCCTTGCTTTTCTCACACTTATGCTAAAGTGAAAGCTTCATATTATTGGACATGTATGAAACATGAAATTAGGATGTTTGTGAAATATTGTTCTCAAATGTCAACAAGTTAATGCTAAATTTGAAAAGAGTCCTAATATGTTACAATCATTAAATTTTCCTAATCAATAATGAGAATCCATCTCCATGGATTTCATAACAAAGTTTCTTGTGGCTAGAAGTGGAGATGATACCATCTTTATCGTTGTGGACCACCTTACAAAGATGGAACATTTTTTTTCCCATGAGGAAAACTGATACAACTATGCACGTTGCTAAAATTTTCATAAAAGAATTTTTTAGGTTACATTGTATACTTAAAAGTATAATTTGTGATAGGGATGCAAAAATTACATCTAATTTTTGGAACGCAACATTTCAGCCCATAGGAACAGAATTACACATGAGTACTCTACTTCATCCCCAAATAGATGGTGAGACTGAGAGGGTTAACCAAGTGCTTGGGGATATGTTGCATATGTATGTAAATGATAAACAACACAATTGGATTGATTTTTTCTCCTTTGGTTGAGTATGCATGTAATAGTAAATGGCATTCAGCTCTTAATATGACACTTTTTGAAACAATGTATGGCTATAATTGTTTGGTATCACATTCACTTTTTAATTCACAAAATTGGGTTGAGATTTCTTAAGAGATGCATGAAAACATGGATTTGGAGCTGAAAAACGTAAAGAAGAAAGTTAAAGATGCACGGAAACAACAAAATTTATATCATGATTTCAAAAAGAGGGTCTTGGGGTTTAGAATAAATTATCTTTTTTTTTAAATAAACCCTTCTAAATCAAATCTGATTTAAAGAAAAGATCGATGATCGTCTCCATACTATGCTAGTCCTTCTAAAATCTAAAAGAAAGTTGTTTTTGCTGCATATTTACTTGATCTACCTAACACCTTGAAAATTCATCTAGTTTTCCATATTGGATTACTTAAAAAGTATGTTCCTAATGATGATAACATTTTGCAGAACATGTCTAAGTTCAATTGAGATGCCATTTTGGAGCTTGAACTAGAAGCAATAGTTGATAGGAGAATGAGACATCTTAGGAATCATAAATAGTTGAGATTTTAATTAAGTGGTTTGCATATCCTATTGAAGATTCAATATGATTTGGTTTAGATGAGTTTATGGTACATTACCCTTCTTTCCAACGCTCAGGAGTGAGTTCTTCAAAGAGGGGGAGAATTGTAATATACCATATTGAGGTAGATGTTCTTTTACAAAAAATAATAGGTAGATGGTAATGAAATTTCATGTTTAGGATATTCTTATCATGTTTGCAAACTTTTTTAGCACAAAGTTTTTAAATTCTGTCTCGGCGAAGTTGTCGCATGAAATTTTATGTCAAATTAGAGTATGACGATGTAGGAATTAAAGAAAGGGTTGTATGAGAGAAAGGTAACGTGCTCTTTATATAAAAATTTATCTAATTGAAAACTTTATAGTTCTTGTGTTTCATGTCTCATCTTATTGTGTGAATGTAGGTTAATGAAGAGATTTTGCATGTTTTTTTATCTCTCTCGAGAATTTATAATCTTTCAGGGCCAATATCTCCAAAACAAAAGTGTTTTTTGGTAATAAAGCATCTCTAACATGATTTTGTAGCTTAAAAAGAAAAATGTTTTTGTGTCTCACAAGATTAAGCTAAATCCTCAATATTTTTAAGTTAAAAGGCTTGGAAAAGTGCCATTTTTTGGTACTAAAAAGGAAAAAGAGAAGAAGCCATGATACATCTTATTCATGGTTATGGGTTCAGAAAATGCAGATTGGTATGTGGGTTATTTGGGACGATCAATGTTTGTGTGAGCATGTTGCAAAGATTGCTTCTATTTTTGTTGGTAGGATTCTTGAGGTGGACATGAAAAGTAAATGCAGGGTTGGCTTGGGAGACCTACATGAGGCATGCAAAAAAAACACACACTATCTTGGATCATACAGATTCTATGAGTGCATTTCTAGAAAGGGATGATTGGTCATGCGGTTCTGAAGAGGAGATCTAGAGATGAAGATTGAGAGATAGGGATACCGATTATGATTGTGCATTGATCATGATCATTTTCTTTCTATGAAGAAGATTGGGCTTTAATTGAGATTGCGATTGAGATTGAGATCAGCTCGAGGCGAGTCACATGGATGAGGATTGTCATTGACGCTGCTTAATAGAATTTGTAATGGAGATTAGAAATATTTGTAAAATTTGGACGAGATAATAAAACTCTCTCTCTCTCTCTCTCTTACATCAACTATCAAGCACACTAACAAGTTAATGTTTTCATTGTACAATTTGTGGTTGTCCTCCATCAGGTTTTAGATTTTCTATTTTAGCTGCTCCAATATTCTATTTGATATCAACTATTATGACGATGTTTTGTGAAATTGATTGCAATTTATTGACTAATTCGCGTTTACTCCACATCTACCTTGCATAGTAGTTGCATGTCTTGCATTACTAGCGCATGGGTGATCTTTAAAATCAAAACTTTTTATTGTAGATGTATGAATTTCTTTTGACCCTCTTCTTTACTCAGAGTTGCATTCATTAGAGCATTTGTAATCATGCTAACATGTCTGTCACTTGTCTGATGTTTGGGTGGACACTTGAAAATAATGTCAAGTTTGAGAAATTTATTAGTGCTTTTCACATGGACTTTGAATTTCCTTTCTCTACTCGAGTGGGCACTTCTGTGTTGAACACATATGATATCATGACACAAGAATTTACAACAATGGTAGTTTCTTAAAGTATGGTAGTGGAAATGGAGGCAGGGGAAATTTCCATGGATACATGTGAGGAATGTTTCCTTACATCTCCCCATATGGCTTCCTGTGATTCTATTGATGTTAACTAGGTAATTGTGAATCCACAAACATTCGTTGGTGGTGTTGAAGGTGGCCATGAGGTATCCATGACATTTGAGTCTTGAAAATCTACAATCTATGGGGTACATAGAGCGATAGAAATTTCGAAGTGTGGCCTACTCCCCAAACATTCTTCTATCATTTTGTATTCTTTAGATATGTAGGCGTCACTAGATAATGAGTATAAAAAAATTTGATATATCTTTTGTTCTTCTAGCATCTATAAAATGGTTGGACATCATAAGGATGTGGTTCCCCCATTAGGGAGATTTGGAGCTCATCTTTGGGCACTCTAAGAAAATACCATTATTTCATCATGTTTGATGCTATTGTTTTTATTAAAATATTATAAACGTGCTTTTATTGTATTGTTCCTTATGATCATTTGAATATTTTTTTAATGCAATGTGTGTACTACTTATTATATTCATTGTATTGGACCCTTTTCCACATTCTAAATGTAATTGGAAGCTCGCTCACCACTCTTTTTAATCAATAAAATAGTGATAATTTTCCCTTCAACTTCTATCCATGCAAATTTTCATCAATTGTTTGAGCACCCGTGAACTATAGTTTTTCTGAGTTACACGATAACATGAATTATTCACCCTTGAGTAAGAAATTCATTGCTAAGAACATCAGTAAACACTTACACATACAATAATGGCTAGAGTGGTGTTATGAAAAAGAGATGATAAAACTATGAAATATTTTATGAGAAAGAAAGTGCTTTCTAGAATGAGGAAATAAAAATCAAGAGGACTAATTACATTAGAACTTATAACTTAATATCCTGGATGTTAAGGATAATCTCTTTTCCACTCAGAATTTAGAAACCATTTTTTCTACAAAGTCGTTAAGAAAGACATGGATTATAGGACTTTGTATGTAGAATCTCACAAAAGTACTTAATTTCATAGAAAACGATCGATTTTGGAAATTCCTTTAATTTTGCAAAGATTTAGTTTTGAAATGCACAAAAAATCTTCACTCTTATGTGGAAGAAACATTTTCAAAATTATGAGTATAAAATGGATTTTTGTAACATTTATTATTGAGATCTTTGATTTTGTGTAATCTTTGAAGAGTTTTAGATAAAGATACAGCATTTATTGAGAGGAAACATATAAAAGTGTGACGAACATGTTGGATTTTGACATATTGGTTGTATCACATTTTAAACTTCACTCATATGGATATGACCGATGTGGGGTGTAACTTAAGATTATCTCCAAATCTAATGGTTATTATACTTTATTCTCCCTTAATATATGCGAATAATATGTAAGTTCTCTTTGATCTACCTCAAATACTAGATTTTATTATTATGATCAAGAATGAGATATTATATCTTATTATTGTGCTAGGGGATGAGATAATATATTTTATTATTGTGTTGGGGGATGAGATATTATATTTTATTACTATGTTCTAAAGAAAAAATACTTATGTAGCATATTCCACAAGGAAAAAATATTTTATCTGATTTTTGAGGTATGTGTATTCCCCAAAAATGGGGAGGATCATAATATTTTCCCTCTATTCAATAGGAAAGAGGTCGATTTTCCAAAGGCTTAAAAGGTCCGGCTGAGAGCTCTAGAATTCCTTAATCATGGTTGTGAGAGCTCTACAATTCCCTAATTGTGTGACTCTTGTGATCCCTCCAACGTCCTCGATCATCTTCTTTTTTTACTCTTTTATGCCTTCCTCCTTGTTAGCACCCTCAAAGTAGTGTGAAATTGCAATATCATGCCAATGTTCTCTAATTCATTCTAGTAAAATCTCGTGTTCATAATATAATTTTCTTCTTGCTCCGTGTAACACTTGTAGCCTCTATTTGCTTCAATATTCGTGGCATGATGTTGACGCTTCCTCCAGATCTAAGAGCATACATCCTCACATGCCCAATTTTCTTCTATGGAATTGTGAATCAATCTTAGATGGGAGAGTAAAAATTTTTGATGTGTCAACCTCAAATGTACCTTTATTTTTTAGGTTTTTTAGATCGATAAAGATCTTGACATGATTGAAATTATGTGTGTATGAAACATTGGCGTCATTGATGATTATACATGAGCTCGACTATGAGGTAGACTATCACTGTTTTCCCCAAACAATTGGTTACTATGAAACCTAGATTTTGCTCCCCTGCTTGTTCCATCTTAAATGTTATAATAATTTCCACTAATGAAGGGAAAATAGGTTTTACAATAGAAAATTGGCGATAATTGATGCATCCTTGTAGTTCGCAAGTCCTATGTCCTTTGTTGCTTATTGAAATCTTTAGACATAAAATGGAGTTTGAAATTATGACCATGGATATCCTATTGGTTGAAAACAAAATGAGTGCCTTATTTTATGGGATTTCATTTCTTTTAACCAGCTCTCATGAGGATACGAAATATATCCTTATGATGGGTTTTGTAGTAGCACTAATGCTACTCTATCTAGGAACCTTGGATGTATTTCTAAGAATCAACTTGTGGCTATAAGGATACTGTGTCTCCTCCTTGTGATGATGTCCCTAGTTGGGTGACCCTAACATCTCCATCTCCTCCACTGCTAGATTCAATTATCTCGAGGATTGATATCAACTTTCAAAGATTTGATTATAAAAAAAATTAAAGACATGGTGTATCTGTACATTTTGCCCATAATTGACATGATCATCAATCGAACGTGGAGTGTTTCATGTCTCAAAGAAATTGGATGTAGAGTGACAAGTGTTGTTGATGTGTTTATGCAAGAATTTTCATGCAAGCTTTTCTAAAGAACATCGAGTCATGCAAAAAAGAGAGTAGCAAACATAAATAAAACCAAGGAAAGCCATAGTATATATAAGACTCATCGAATACGTATGTGCATAGGTTATGCTTCCACAAAATTGTTTTTAAAAAAAATTGTTCCTTTTTCTTATTTGTTTCCAATTTACTATCTTCCAAAGCTTTATGCATGCGTGCAAGGGTTTTCAAGATCATTTGTCTCATGTACAACCTTGTAGTATGATGATGGAAAGGGTTTTGTTTTCCTTTAGGTTTCCAAAAGTATATATAGGTGTAGTGTTGTTTTTGTGGCCATGTGTGATTCATGCATTACTTATTCTATGAGTTTTAGAAAGAAGAAAACTTTCTGAGTTCATAGTGTGCTTCTTCTTTGGCTCCATGTTAGTAGAGCATGGTTAATGGTCAAAATTGAGGACTTATACCTTGTGTATTTTCTTCTTTCTTTTCTTTCTTGCTACTTGTATGTTAAGAGCTTTCTATTGCTAGTTTCCATTGCTTCCACCACTTATCACTTTAATATCCAAATCCTTGGGTAATTTTTTTGTGCCTTGAAAGTTTTCTTAGGTACCTAGAGTTGGTGAAGAAAAAGCTACTCATGCTCATGATACATCTTCTTGCTCCAATGTCCTTTTTGTACATCTACCCTTGTTTAGATGTTAATCCTTGGTTGCATTTATCACTTATGATTGAAAACGAAGAAATCCTTTCAAAACCTAGATCCACTTGATTCTTTGTATCTTGTATTAATTACATGCTTGCTTTTGTGTTTTCTTAACTAATGTTATTGTTACTTGTTGTCAAGGTTCCAAACACTTTTCATTAGCCCATAATCCTCTTGTGGAGTTATCTTTTGTTTGCAACTCATGGATCAATTCCTTAGAATTTGTTGAAAAATTTCAGTCATTAATTGTTGATAAGCTCCTCAATTAAGCAATTATCTTGTCTCAATCATGAAGTTGGATGTTAGCGGTGCTTCAAACATGATTCTTTATATCAACTAAGAGGGTTACAAGATTTCCTAAGAGCTCTCTTTTATCTCTAATACCAAATGTGAGAAGTGGAAAATGACATACTTGGGACTCACCTCCCAACCTATTTATAACCCTTGCCTAGTCACCATCTAGAGTTCTCTCTAAGGTCCTTCTACTCATTTGGCCATCATGTGTAGGTACCTTGTATGAACTCTCTCAATTTTGGCCTTGGCTATTCCCCGAGCAAAGAACTTCTCGTTCCTCCATGCATGTACATCTCTCGAATATAACATTAGAGTCCATGTGAAAATTTAGATGCCCTTAACAACTTTTGTATATGTCCTTTAATAAAGCATATAGTGGCATGGTCAGCCATGGAATACAAGTTCGATTGTATTTGTAAAACCTAGGAAATTTGTGTTCGTGCTCTCTATAAACTATGTGGTTTCTACATATTCTATACGTCCCATGTAGAGTATTGTGTGTGATGTCTAGATCTTGGTTTTCCACTACAAGGGTCTCATCCTCAAGCTCTAATGAATGAGAATCCATTGTGGTGCATAACCATCACAACACTTCACTGGTATTAGAGCTATTCAATGTAAAAGGCTTTTTGCAATTCTACAAGTGAGGTGAGCACCCAACCACCCACATGGAACTTCCTCCAAATCTTACCACTAAGGTGGTGACCAAGGCATATACCATGATCTACTTTTTCCTTTGAGTCACCAAATTCACCATTGGCATCAATGGCTACACATGAAGGACCTCAATGACTAAGGAAGGCAAACTACTAGCACTTCCCATGAGGTCATCCATTCTAGTAGTGTCCCCCCCAAGAATCGCTATTTTCCTACCACTAAGCCAGTTGATTTTGTGGTTTTGGGATAACTTTGACTACACAAGTGAAATAATTGGTCCAAAGATCATTTGCAGAGCTAGAGGCACTTGAGGTGGTGTCTTCTTCATAGTGTACATTCAGCTTCATTGCTGAATTTTCATTTGTTGAGTCTTTTCATAGGTTTCTTGAAAGGTTTTCAATTGTCATGGGGGCAGCCACTGCAAAATTACACGAGTTTTTGAAATCTAATGAATAGAGTTTATAGACACTTGAAGGTGTTGATGGATAGTTTTGGCTACAAATACAGCTTTTGAATGTCGTTTTATTGCATATACTGATCACATGCACACTATGTATGCTTCTGTGGACATAGCTTATGTACCTCCATGTAGTCAATGATATAGCGATTACGTTTTTTTGCATAAAGCCTTTGATGTTGATAAATAGGTCTTTGATGTTGCTCTTTGGCAACGTGGGTCAAAGACTTAGCAAACTTACCCATCAAGGGATGTATGAAAGTTGTTCATAGGTGCTCGAAAAGTATAGTTGGCTTCTTTTGATTAAGTGGTTAGATGCACTAGAGTCAATGAGTCATTATGCAAGTTCACATGTCAGTACTTGTAGTTTTATGAGTTTTCAAAATTATTTAGATGCTCATTTTGTAGAGGAGATTGTGGAAAAGTTTTTCCATATTTTAGTTTCTCAACTATATAGAGATTGATTTTACTTCTTGGCACACATTGGTGTGAGCACATACATTCTCACATGATCCTTTTTCTTGGACATTCATGATTATTCATCCATCTTTCTAGGGACACTCTTTCAAACTTTCCCCAAAATCTCACACTTGCTCATCCTATTTTAAGCCTTCATGATGTTTGGACTATTCTAGCTTGTTTAATCCCATTCTTTTAAGAACATATGTCCCATTGTAGCAACAATGACTTGATTGAACCTCCAAAGAAAAAGGAAAACTCTTCAAATTTTCAATCCAAGAATAAGTTGACTTGATTATTGTTTAAAAACTAATGCAATAAATCACAAGTCAATCATTCACAAAAGATAAAAGTCAAACTTGATATGCGATTCACTTAGATTTAATAAAAGGTAAAATTGATGAAAACATGATTTTTTTGAGACATGACTTTTTGAGAAGTTATTGATAGAAACTTCAAATGATCATAACTCCATGACTATAACAACAAATTGAGTGATTCAAGTAGCTTATCCATGCCATGTTTCATGAAAATCCAAATATAGTATTAAAAAGTACTTCTCTTGAGTAAACGACATCGATACAACCACTTTGAATCATATGACTTTCTTTAAACCAAGAAAAGATATATGTACTCATCATTAAAATCAATAAGGATCTCACAAACTAAATTTTGACTCAATTCTAAAACTGAATGATCAACCAAAAAACACACAACAAGTTACAAGACATCACACAAACGTATCATAGTGAAGAAGAAGATGACATCCAAAGAAAGAGCTTTTTGTTCTCAATGAAAATGTTCAATGGAATGAATAAACTTATGAGATATATGTTGAAGAAGAACAACTTTGATCCTTCAAGAACCATAACCATGTATATAGCATGATTGGTAGCAAAAGATTATGCATATCATATAGCATTGATTATGAGGAAACTTTTATCTCAATAACTAAAATGGCTATTGTTAGAGCACTTGTTATAGTGGCTACAACAAAAGGATGGACTTTTACATCAAAAAGATGGAATAATGCTTTCTTATATGGTGATTTGTAGGAAGAAGTCTACATGGACTAGCCATAAGGATATGAGGATTCAAAGCATCAGGCATATTTTTTCCAATCAAAGAAGGTTTTGTATGGGCTTAAACAATCCCCTCATGCTTTCCATGCAAGGATTGCAAATTATTTAACTTCAAATAGATTTTATATGTGTGATATAGATTGTTGAAATGAAGAAACACTACTCCTACTCCATTCACATACAAACATCTAACAAGCTATAGGAATGAACAAAAGAATAAAAGAAATGATGAATTAAATGAACTAGAAATGACTTACATACAATGCTCTATGAGCATGGAGACCATGGGGAGAGTGTTTGCAAGTAAGGCCTTCCTTGTATGGATAAGGAGAGAAAATATTCTTTCATGTGAGATAAATGAGCTTTCTTGAGGATGATTCTAAGCTTGGACAAAATGGTAGAGCATGCACCTCTCAACACTCCCTCCATGTGATGACCCTTTTGTTTGTATTGTGGGAACTAGTGACATGTGGCATAACTTAGTCCATTGGGGTTTTAGATCTAAGGAACTATGGGATCCTTATATATAGCTTACAAGTATGGCATCCAAGTGTGGGTTTTGTATCCATGGACATAAGTCATTCATGGTGTCTAGGACATATCACATCCCTTATATCTAAGGACGTATGGGATCCCTAGAAACATACTTTGACATGTTGGGATCCAAGTGGTTTTGTGGGATCTATGCACATATGGTATCCTTATACATAAAGGATAGGTAGTGCTTGTATTTTCCTTTTTCTATTTGGTAATGTATCTTTCTTTGGATCCGTTGAAAGGGTCTTTATTTGATTCTTGTTACTTTTTTCTTGTTGTTGATAGAGCCTTATTTTTCCATCTTTGTTTGTTGCTTGTATGCTCCCTTCAATTATCTTTGTTGTAGAATCATGTCTTTGAAGTTGCTTTGGGTGAACTTTAAGTGCCATATTTGTGTGAAGCTTTGTGTTATATACTCGAGAAAGTATGTGAGATGCATACAATGTGTAGGGAAGGTCCTACAATGTTTACATGGTGGTGCCCTATGCCATAGAAGAGAGTAAGATTGTACTTATGATTACACATAAGCCTCTTGGAAGAAGTGAAGGCATATGAGATAGATAGGTTTAAAGATGACTACTTACAAAACTTTATCCTCAAATAAGAACTTTATGGAGAAAGGAAAATAGGCCTCATTTTGTTTTTTACTATGATGTCATAATTGTAAGCTCTTTTCTTTCTTGTTTGAACAAAACAAGAGATGATATCATAGCTGATTCATTGTTTAATTCCTTAAACTCCCTTTGCATTGATATTGAAAGGTAGCAACAATCCCCTTATCTCTCCCTTTGTGCTTCTCCAAGCTAAAATGAAATGAATCATTTATCCACACATAGCTACAAATGCAATGTATCAATCTCGATTGTGGATCACATTCAAGTGTACTAGGCATTCATTATTCTTCTCTAAGCCTTTCAATCTCGGGTCTACACAAAGATCACCATTTTGCCAAATGTGGTCATCATTTCTTGCATCACCACTTTCTCTCACCATTGAACTTCTACCTAATTTTGTCTCGCATCACACTCTATCCCAAATGTTTGAGTGTCATCTCTTGATTTGCAATTCTATTGGTAGAAACAAGGATCTACAATCCTATTCTTCTTTGGATGGAGCTAGATCCATGTGCCTACTTTTGGATGGAGTAGTCAAGTTGTAAGAGATATTTTCTCATTTTTCAACCTTAAGTTTCAAAAAATCCATAATTGTGAATCATTGCACATGACAATCCATATGTTCTTCTTTGTCATTAATGATGCAATGGGATATGCACAAAGAAATTTGTTCCATCACAAGCTTGATCATAGAATCTAGAGAATGAAGAGATGTGGAACAAGGAGGTGGGTTGGCAAAGGATATCCCATCATAGAAACTATGACACACTACCACTTTCATGGTTGTGCATTGGATTTGGCTATAGATACCCAATCTTAAGTGTCGTCCTCTACATAAAGGTGTTATATACTTTCTTTGTTTGTTCAGAAGCAATTCTTTCTAAAAACTCTATAAGCATAACCTTTGAACATCTCTCAAATTTAAAGGATTTGCATAGATGCTCCTCACATTCTTTGAGCCCATTGAGATCCTTGCCCGATAACTCTTCCATTGTCTACTTTGTGGAAATACACCTATGTGGCTATCATGCATATAAGGCCATGGATCTGTTGTTTTGCAAGAATCAACCAGAGCATATTTCTTATAGATATATATGCCTTATTTGTATCACAACTAGGACTCGCATCCACCAACAACACCAAAGACATGCCATGTTGACACATTCCCATCATATGCTCAACCATTCTCTTAGATGCATTGTGTATCTCTATCTCCATAAATGAAGAATAACATGCATGCAATCTAGTGATTTATTCACATGTACCTATTTTGTTTTCATACAGATCTAGTGTTCATAGCTTATTGCACTTGTGTGGCTTTAGAAGATGACGATAAATGATTCATTTTTTCTTCATGCATATAAACCCATGGATCTATTGTTTTGCAAGTATCAAGTAGAGCATATTTGTTATAGCTATATATGCCTTATTTGTTAGAAATGTAAAAGCTCAAATGTGTGTGAACGAAGGCTTAACTTAAGTGCCACATAATTTCACTTTTTGGTAAAGTCTACAGCCACTTTTCCATTACTTTTTTAGCTCAAGATTCCATCTACCTTGATTGAGAAAAGTGGGGAAGTTTGGAGGCATCATTTGAATTCAAATTTTACACCAACTTTTAGAGCAGTATATAAGCCATAGCTTAGAAGAAGGTTGTGGCCTCCTCAAGCTTCATTTGTGCACTTTGAGGCTCTCATTGGGAGTGTATACTCTAGTTCTAAGATAGCCCTCTACTTGCTGAAGTTTTCACTTTGGTTGAGATTTTGTATCACCTATATCTCTTTGTGTAGTTGTTTGTTTCATGGGCAAGATAGCTCATTTTAAAGCTCTTGTTGTAAGCTTTCTTTTTTTAATATAATCTTAGTGTCAAGTGCTCGTTATCCTTGTGTATATTTAGATTTAAAGCTCTTTGGTCTATCTCTGCATATTCCCCATCATATGTGTTTGTGAAGAGTACACATAAGTGTAAGCTATCTATTTGGACAGATTTTGGTTTGTTTTGTGCAAGAAGGTTGACATGGGTCACGTTCTCCAAATTGCATGATCTATGGCTTGTTGTAAAGCTTAAATAATCTAATTTTACTATGCAAAATTGCATAAATTGAGTGCTCCAGTCGAGAGTGAAATTCAATTTTTGGTGGACTGTGGTAGTTAACTATTTGGTCCTAAGAAGGGCCTATCATTCTTTTGGTGCAACTAGGAGTGGATATATTCCATGAGAGGTATCAGATCTCATCATTGAGCATTGAGGATATCAAGAGGAGAAATTTAAGGTGCTTGAGAGCCAAGTATTGAAGCAAAGACCAGCAAGATTTGAAGAAGGATTGGAAGCAAGGGGGAGCTTCTATCATCATCGAAAGTTCATGACAAGTGGAGACTCTTGTGGGAAGGTAACATATCATTGTTTCTCACATCTATCATACTACAAGGAGGGATTAGGATCCACATATAGTCTCATACAAAATGGGAGACTATAATACTTAGATTGAGAAGCTTGAAAAGAGAAATTACTAACCTTGGAAGTTAAGAATCTCTAACTTCCTCATGGGAAAGGGTCTTTCGGGGTTGGTTACTGGTATTGAGGTGAATCCATACATAGCTCCATATACACCTACTAAGAATCAAAGGAGAGCTTACTAAGAAAGGGATATGAGAGTGATCTTCATTCTTTCTCAACACATAAACAATTCTATGATAGGGCATATACCAGACCTAGATACATCTAAGAAGGTTTGGGAGAGTTTATAAAGATTGTACTCTACATCTACAAAGGCTAGGAAAATTTGTGGAGAATGAGTTCTCCTATGCGCAACGGAAGTGTGTAGTGAGCCCTTGTATGTCCAGCACTTGGACAAACATTTGCACCTTAGATAGCTTGCTGCTCTCAATACAAAACTCAAATGGACTTGAGACTTAAGTCAATCAAAATAGACAAAGAGAGATTTCTAACAAGCTATAAATGACTTAATTTGGACAAGTTTTGATTAAGAAACACAACTGTCAAAGATGAACTACCTGTCCACACAGGTATGCTGAAGAACTGAGCTTCACTCTCGGAGTGATAGCTCTCTGAATATATATCCTTTGAGAGAGATATTTAGTATAGAGAAATTAAACACAAGTAGCTTTCCAACAAGCTAAAAATCAAGTAATTTGGATGCGTTTTGATCAAGGAACTCAACTCACCAAGATAGACCACCTGCACACATAAGTACACTATAAAACTAGACTTTACTATCTAATAGATATCTCACAGAATATACATGATCTCAATAAGATATTTGAGACAGTAAAAGTACATGCCAAGATCTTTCCAACAAGACAAAAAACACGCAATTTGGATATGTTTTGGCCAGGAAACTTAACCGACCAAAATAGACTACCTATCTACATAGGTATACTGAAAAACTGGACTTCACTATTTCACTAATATCTGATAGATTACATAAGCTTTCAAAGAGCTATTTGATATTCAGAAAGTAAACGAGATAAGCTTTCCAATGAGAGCTTAAACGCACAAAATGGTTACATATGCACTGAGATATGAGCTTTGCAACAGAGCTATGTACAAACTGACGTGTGGCTGGAAGGAGTCTAAGGGAAAGCCAAAATGACAAAATGGCTAGATCCGACTACTGGGAGCACTTGCCTCTTTCTCTCCTTGTTTTGAATGTGCTCCCACTTCACTTTTATAACCAATGAGCATGTGAAGAAGTTTGTGCCTTCTTCTTAACTCACCACTTTCTCCACTACATGCTACTGACTACAAGGCAAGATATTGTATCTCTTACTCATCATGAATTTTGACTAGACTTTTTCTTTTATTATTTTTTCCTTTTTTCCTCCACTTTTTCTTTATCTTTATATTTGGTAAATTTATCCAACCATGGCTCATATGAAAATGAGCTTGTCCATTTATCTTCAACACTCCCCCTCAAGCTCATTTGGGAGTTATCTTCGTCCATGTCCTTCAAATTTATCGCGTCCTTGAAACCTTTGAGTTTAGAAGCATCCAAGAACTTTGTAAACATATCTGCAACCTGCCCTTTGGTTCTGATGAACTTTACCTCCATATCTTTGCTTAGCACCTTCTCCCTTACATAGTGGTAGTGGACCTCTATGTGCTTGCTCCTTGCATGAAACATAGGATTGCTTGCCAAGTAGATACTTGATATGTTATCACCATATATAGGGATGGTTCCAACTTGCACTCCAAGATCAACCAAAAGCTTTTTAATCCACATTGCTTCACATGTGGCAAATGCTAGTCCTCTATATTCAGCCTCCATGGATGAAAGTGCAACAGTTGGTTGTTTCTTTGAGCTCCACGTAATAGGTTTGCTTCCTATCATGAACACATAACCTGAGGTTGATCTTCTATCTTCCTTTGAGCCTGCCCAATCAGCATCACTAAAGCCTTTGACCTGCAGTTCTTCATCAAACTTGTAAAACAAAGCATGATTAACTGTATGCTTTATGTATCTCAACACTCTCTTGGCTGAATTTAAGTGTTCACTTGTCGGGGCTTGCATAAACTGAGAAAGTACACCGACAACATAAGATAAATCAGGTCTTGTAATGTTTGCATAGATCAATGATCCTACAATGCTTCTGTATGTCATAACATCTTCCAATGGTTCTCCATCATTTGAACAAAGCTTTGTATTTGTGTCCATGGGTTGAGTGAGTGGTTTGCATTCACTCATTCCAAATCTGAAAAGAACATCCAATAAGTACTTCCTTTGCATCAAGTAGATGCCACTCTTTCCATAAACAACTTCAATTCCTAAAAAATATTTCAGCTCTCCAAGATCTAAAATTTTAAACTCTTTACCAAGCTTCCTTTTGATATCTTTAATCCCTGTAACATCATTTCCTGTTATGATGAGGTCATCGACATATATGCAAATATATACCTCTCTATTTTCTTCCTTCTTCATGTACAATAAAGGATCTGCACTACTTGAGTTGTATCCACACTTAGTTAGATACTCTACCAATCTTTGATTCCATGCTCTTGGTGCTTGCTTCAAGCCATAAAGTGCCTTCTTCAACCTACAACAAAATCTGGATGGTTTTCATCTTCAAATCCAACCGGTTGACTCATGTATACCTCTTCTTGTAGTTCTCCATTGAGAAAGGCATTTTTGATGTCGAGTTGATATAATGGCCATCTCCTTGAAGCACCAATTGCTATTAAGGTTCGGATAGTTCCCATCTTTGCAACAAGGCTGAAAACTTCATCATAATCTATACCTTGTGTTTGTTTAAATCCTTTGGCAACTAATCTAGCTTTATATCTAGCTAGAGAACCATCAGCATTCCTCTTTACTTTAAACACCCATTTGTTTGGAACAATCTTCATACCTTCTTTCTTTGGCACTAGCTCCCATGTGTGATTATCTTTGAGAGCTTTGATCTCCTCTTTCATAGCTTGCTTCCATTCCTTTTGTGTGCAAAGCTTCTTCATATGTCTCAGGCTCTTTGTCTTTGATAACCTTCATCATGTATGCAAAATGTGTCGCCATAAAACTATCATAACTCAACCTTTGAGTTGGATACCTTGTCCTTGAAGATCTTCTTTCATTGCCTTTAGAAAGTTGCTTCTTTAACCTATTCAACTTTACCATCGGAGTGATCACCTCTTCATATTCTTCTTCACTTGCATCTTCCTCATTGTTTGGAGTAGCACTTCCCTCTTTGGCTCTACTATGAGCTGAATTTGGAGACAAAGAATGACTCCCCCTCCATGTTGAACATTCTTCATTTGATGTAGATGCCTCTGGACCTGAAGCCTTTGTGCTTGATTGTTGAGCTTCTCTTTGATTTGTTCCTGCATAATCATCACAATCTTCTTCAAGAATCTTTTCCTTTCCTTTATCTTCATACCATGGTCTTAGTTCATCAAAGACCACATCTCGCGAGACTCTTAATTCCTTTGTTCTAGGGTTGTAACACTTGTATCCTTTTTGCTCCGTTGAGTAGCCGATGAAAATGCATTT
Organism: Ceratopteris richardii; assembly: GCA_020310875.1. NCBI lineage: Eukaryota > Viridiplantae > Streptophyta > Polypodiopsida > Polypodiales > Pteridaceae > Ceratopteris > Ceratopteris richardii. The sequence goes on from CM035418.1 coordinate 121,757,450, forward strand.
TTCTGACCTTGGTTCCATCTTTGTTCTAACTTCTTGTGGAATGTGAACAAAGCAAACACATCCAAACACTTTGAGGTGTGTAAGATCAGGTTTCTTACCGGAATATACCTCTTCTGGAGTCAAGTGATGTATTCCTGATATTGTGCACCTATTCATCAAGTAAATGGCGGTTGTGGTAGCTTCAGCCCAATAGTACAATGGTACCTTCATCTCCTTGAGCATGCATCTTGCAATTTCAGCAATTTGCCTATTTTTCCTCTCAGCTACTCCATTTTGTTGTGGTGTGTACCTACAAGTGAATTGCCTTTTGATTCCATTCTCTTGTAGAAAATCTGAAAATTCTTTGGAGAAGTATTCTCCTCCACCATCGGACCTTAAGGTTTTGATAGACCTTCATGTTTCCTTTTCAACTTCAACTTTGAATCTTTTGAATATAGAAAACACCTCTGATTTTTGCTTCATACAAAACAGCCATACCTTTCTTGAGTGATCATCAATGAAGGTGACAAAAAACCTATTACCAGCCATTGATGCCTCTTGAGTTGGTCCCCATACATCTGTATGTATCAAGTCCAAGACATTTGGAGCCACATAATTGCTCCTCTTGAATGGCTGCCTTGCTTGCTTTCCTAGTTGACAAGCTTCACATAACTCATGTAGTCCAATGCTATTAAATTTTGGAAGACCTCTTACCACTTCATGTTTGCTCATGTCCTTCAGCTTTGGAATGTTGATGTGTCCTATTCTTTTGTGCCATAAGTCCAGCTCTGAAATCTTCTTGTTCCCACATTGAATGTACATGACCTTTCCATGTGGATAATGGACATCCAAAGTGAACATCCTTCCTTCTCTTCTACCTCGAGCAATGACCTTGAAGCCTTCCTTTGGATTCTTTATGAAGCACCCATTCTCATTGAATATGACATGATAACCCTTCTCTACCATTTGTCCTACTGAAATCAAGTTCTTTGAAATTGTAGGAACATGAAGAACATTAGATAGTACCTTTGCTCTACTTGTATCTCCAAGCCTTATATCTCCAATGTGTTCAATCATGTGTTGAGTATCATCACCTGTTTCAACACATCCTTTGCCACTTGGTACCTGTAGATTAGTGAACAAACTTCCTTGGCATGACATATGGTTACTACAACCTGAATCAATGTACCATTTTTTGTCATCTTCACAAGAGCTTCTATACTCATGTCTCATTGCAAGTAGTGTGTCCTTGCTTCCTTCACTTGAGGTGCTTGCATAGTTGCTTTGGTTCCTTTGATTTCCTCCATTTGGTCTTCCATTCTTCAGCCAACAATCACTAGCATAGTGTCCTACTTTACCACAATGATAACATGTTATACCTTTATGAGAATTGTAGGAGCTTCGGCCTCTTCCTCTACTTCTACCTCGACCTCTTCCTTGTGCGTTGGCATTTGATGCATCCTTGTTGTCTTCCGAATTGTTTTGATTGTAGTTGGAGTGGTTGTGACCTCTTACTTTTCCTCTTGAGCCTCCTCTTGAGTTTCTTCCTTTCCCTTGACCTGCATATAACATTTGGTTGTGGCTGTCCTTTCCTTTGGGACCACCGAAGCTAAGCTCTTCTGCGACAAGATGAGGGATTAGTTGTTCAAAACCTGGATATGCATCTTTCAAGTTAATGGAAGTTATAAAAGGCTTCCATCTTTCATCTTCTCTCAAGCCATTGAGAGTATAACACACAAGATCTTCGTCTTCAATCGTTGTGCCAATAGAAGCTAAAGCATCGCTTAGCTCCTTAATCTTCAAAGTATATTTAGCTATGGATTGACTCAAACTTTTCTTGATTGTGTTCAGCTCATTCTTGAGTTGAAGTTTCTTAGCTTTGGTATTTGTTGAATACATCCTTTCAAGAGCTTCCCAAGCATCCTTAGCTTTCTCTAGATGTTGAATATGACCTACCATGGCATTGGTAATGACTTGCGAAATGAGGAACATGACTCTTCTATTCCTCTCTTCCCATTCTTTTGCTTGCCTCCTTTGGACTTCGGTGGCCATAGCTTGATTGATTTGAGGTTGAGCATCATCGCCGCTCACAATACCCCATAAGCCTTTGCCCATTAGGTAGTTGTTCATTCTAAATCTCCACACTGGATAGTTATCCTTATCCAACTTCTCTACTTGTTGACCCAAGTCAGCCATTGAAGAGTATGAAAGACTTTGAGAGTTACCTCGAATAGTTATAGTCCTTTTGCTCTCGTGTTTGTGAAGCTCCTCCTTGTTTTATAGCTCCTCTTTTGCTTTTCTTTATCTCCAGCTCTGTTGATGAAGCTTCAGCACCAAGTTTGCTCTGATACCAACTGTGGAGAATGAGTTCTCATATGCGCAACGGAAGTGTGTAGTGAGCCCTTGTATGTCCAGCACTTGGACAAACATCTGCAACTTAGATAGCTTGCTGCTCTCAATAAAAAACTCAAATGGACTTGAGACTTTAGGCACTCAAAGTAGACAAAGAGAGCTTTCTAACAAGCTATAAATGAATTAATTTGGACAAGTTTCGATTAGGAAACACAACTATCAAAGATGAACTACCTGTCCACACAGGTATGCTGAAGAACTAAGCTTCACTCTCGGACTAATAGCTCTCTGAATATATATTCTTTGAGAGAGATATTTAGTATAGAAACATTAGACACAAGTAGCTTTCCAACAAGCTAAAAATCAAGTAATTTGGATGAGTTTTGATCAAGAAACGCCACTCACCAAGATAGACCACCTGCACACATAAGTACACTGTAAAACTAGACTTTAATATCTAACCGATATCTCATAGAATATAAATGATCTCAATGAGCTATTTGAGATAGTGAAAGTAGATGCCAAGATCTTTCCAGCAAGATAAAAAACATGCAATTTGGATATGTTTTGGCCAGGAAACTTAACCGACCAAAATAGACTACCTATCGACATAGGTATACTGAAAAATTGGACTTCACTATTTCACTAATATCTCACAGACTACATAAGCTTTCAAAGAGATATTTGAGATGCAGAAAGTGCACGTGATAAGCTTTCCAATGAGTGCTTAAATGCACAAAATGGTTACATATGCATTGAGATATGAGCTTTGCAACAGAGCTATGTACAAACTGACATGCGGCTGGAAGGAGTCTAAGAGAAAGCCAAAATGACAAAATGGCTAGATCTGACTACTGGGAGCTCTTGCCTCTTTCTCTCCTTGTTTTGAATGTGCTCCCACTTCACTTTTATAACCAATGAGCATGTGAAGAAGTTTGTGCCTTCTTCTTAACTCACCACTTTCTCCACTACATGCTACTAACTACAAGGCAAGATATTGTATCTCTTACTCATCATGAATTTTGACTAGACTTTTTCTTTTATTATTTTTTCCTTTTTTCCTCCACTTTTTCTTTATCTTTATATTTGGTGAATTTATCCAAGCATGGCTCATATGAAAATGAGCTTGTACATTTATCTTCAACAAAAATCAGCTCAAGGAGGAACTCAAAAACCTTAGGAAGTCATCAAATCAGAGCATTAATGACTTCATACTCAAAGTAAAAGAGATCTCAGATGCACTTGTTTCAATAGGATGTGTTGTAGACGATGATGACATAGTTGCCCACACACTTAATGGGCTTAGAGAAGATGATAAATGGAAGGCATTCACAACCTCTATGTATGTGAGGGATTCATTACTAGATTTTGAGCAACTTACTTCTCTTATGGTGACTAAGAAGCTCAACCATGGAGGAAACAAGTCAAAGGGCATCCAAGACCAACTCTTCTATGTAGGCAAAGGAGGAAGAGGCAAAGGCAATAGATGTGCTTCAAGAGGAAGAGGTAGAAGCAACTACCAACAAGGCATCCAAAGCTCTGAAGGGAGTCAATCAAGCCAAGACAAAGGTCAATCATCAAGATGAAGAGGAAGAGAAAGAGGTAGAGGAGAAAAATATGGAGGTCGAGGCTACTCCAACTCAAATGGATGCTTCAATTGTACGAAGCAAGGACACTATGCCAAAGATTGTTGGCAGAAGCAAGGTGGGAACAATTACAAAGGGCAAGGTAATTATGCTAACTCCTCAACAAATTAAAAAAATGAGCATTTGTTAGCTTTGAAGCATAAAAGTGAAGGTCAACCACATGATGAGGTGTGGTATATAGATAGTGGTTTTAGTAACCACATGTTAGGAAAAGAGGAGTACTTTAGCAATCTTCAAGCACCCAAGCAAAGAGGCTTTGTGGAGACAGGAGACAACACAGAGCATGAGATAGAACCAATGGGAGATGTGAAGCTTGAAGGCAACCACAAAGCAAGAGGACTATTTGAGGTATTGCATGTTCCTACTATACAAAGAACTTAATCTCTATTAGATAGATGGTTGAAAAAGGACACCAAGCCAAGTTCAACCATAAAGGATGCTTTATTGAACACCCAAGGAATGTCTATGAGCTGATAGCCAAAGGAAAGAAGGAAGGAAGGATGTTCACTGTTGACATTGGCAAAGGACAAAGCAACAAGGCAATGTTCATCACCTATGGAGACAACAAGATTGGAGATTTGGATTTGTGGCATAAAAGGTGTGGTCACATCAACATTCAAAGGTTGAAAGACATGGAGAAGAGGCAACTGGTAAGAGGCTTACCACATTTTTCATTACAAATGTTGCATGAGATGTGTGAAGCTTGTCAACTAGGAAAGTCTACTAGGCAGCCCTTCAAGAAGAGTGGATATGTAGCACATGCTGTGTTAGACCTTGTGCACACAGATATGTGGGGGCCAACCAAAGAGTCCTCTCTTGCAGGTAATAGGTACTTTGTAACCTTCATAAGTGATTATTCAAGAAAAGTATGTTTGTATTTTATAAAGCAAAAATTGGATGTGTTCGATGTGTTCAAAAGATTCAAAGCACAAGTAGAAAAGGAGACATGTCACTACATCAAAACCCTAAGGTCAGATGGAGGGGGAAAATACTTCTCCATGCCTTTTGTGATTTCTTGTAGGACCAAGGGATAAGGAGGAAAATCACTTGCAGGTATACTCCCCAACAAAATGGGATGGCAGAGAGGAAGAATAGGTATATTGTGAAATTGCTAGAAGTATGTTAAATGAAATCAATGTGCCTTTAATATATTGGGTAGATGTTGTATCTTCTACTGTGTACTTGATGAATAGGTGTCCCACATCAAGGGTGCATGACATGACACCTGAGGAGGCATGGAGGGGAAGGAAATGAGACCTTTCACACATTAGAATCATTGGTTGTGTATGCAACACACATGTGCCGCAAGAGTTGAGAGGTAAGATGGATGCAAGGGCTGAAAGATGTATGTTTATTGGTTATGCTACAAAACAAAAAGGTTACAGGTGCTACAATCATAATACAAAGGAGTTAAAGGTATCTATAGATGTAGTGTTTGATGAACTCAAACCATGGTATGCTTCCAAAGTTCCATTGCAAGATGAAGACATTTAAGAGATAGAGAGAAGATATGAAGCTAGGTTTCAAGATAGCTTGGAAATCAGTGGTCCAAGAATACAAAGGAGTTCAATCATGGATTCAACCCATCAATCAGTGAATAAAAGAAAGGAAAGATTGGTAGAGCTTGATGAAGATGGACATGAAGTTGAAGACTTTGAAGAACATATGTTAGAAGGGGAAGCTACATCAAAAGCAGAATTCAAGGCACCAAGGCAAAGAAGGTTCATTCCACCAAAAGGAGAAGAAAGGAGGTCAACAAGGGTAAAACAACCAATCTCAAAGATTTTTTATGATAGTTATATTGCTAGGCATTATGCTTTCATAACTAAGGTTATCAAAGATCATGAACCTTCTACCTATGACATTAGGGGTACATGACATGACACCTGAGGAGGCATGGAGTGGAAGGAAACTAGACCTTTCACACATTAGAATCTTTGGTTGTGTATGCTACACGCATGTGCCACAAGAGTTGAGAGGTAAGATGGATATAAGGGCTGAAAGATGTATGTTTATTGGTTATGGTACACAGCAAAAAGGTTATAGGCACTACAATCCTAATACAAAGGAGTTAAAGGTATCTATAGATGTAGTGTTTGATGAACTCAAACCATGGTATGCTTTCAAAGTTCCATTGCAAGATGAAGATATTGAAGAGGTAGAGAGAAGATATGAAGCTAGGTTTCAAGATAGCTTGGAAATCAGTGGTCCAAGCATACAAAGAAGTTCAAGCATGGATTCAATCCATCAATCAGTGAATAAAGGAAAGGAAAGATTGGTAGAGATTGATGAAGATGGACATGAAGTTGAAGACTTTGAAGAACCTATGTTAGAAGGGGGAGCTGCATCAAAAGCAGAAATCAAGGCGCCAAGGTAAATAAGGTTCATTCCACCAAAAGGAGAAGAAAGGAGGTTAACAAGGGTAAAACATCCAATTTCAAGACTTTTTTATGATAGTTATATTGCTAGGCATTATGATTTCATGACTAAGGTTATCAAAGATCATGAACCTTCTACCTATGACGAAGCCAAATACACAAAAGAGTGGCAAGAAGCTATGGAAGAAGAGTATAAAGCCCTTGAAGACAACAACACATGGAGTCTTGTTCCAAGACAAGAAGGGATGAAGTTAATGGGCAACAAATAGGTCTATAAAGTGAAGAGAAATTATGATGGTTCAATTGCTAGGTACAAAGCAAGGCTTGTAGCAAAAGGATTTGCTCAATCCTATGGGATCGACTATGAAGAAACATTCAGCCCGGTTGCAAAGATGACCACATTTAGGGCAATCATTGGGGTTGCCACATCTAGGAGGTTGCCAATATATCAATTGGATGTTAATAATGCTTTTCTGATTTGCAGGAGATAGTCTACATGACTCAACCATTAGGGTTTGAGAACCCTAAATATGTAGATTTTGTTTGTAAACTTATAAAAGCATTGTATGGTCTAAAGCAAGCTCCTAGGGAATGGAATCAAGGGCTTGTGGAGTATTTGTGTAGGTGTGCATGCAAGCCAAGTGATGGAGATAATTCCTTATACCTCAAGAAGGAAGGAGGACTATTTGTCTATGTATGCATATATGTGGATGACTTCATTATAACAAGAAGTGATGATGAAGGTATCAAATGGATCAAGGCCAAGTTTGGAAATGAATACAAGATTTCAGATCTTGGAGTTCTTAAATACTTTCTTCAGATTGAAGTTATTTATGTGGAAAATAGTATTTACCTTGTTCAAAGGAAATACTTGCTAGATGTACTTTACAAGTATGGTATGAGTGGATGTAAGCCACTCACACAACCTGTGGATCCAAACACTAAGTTATGTGCATGTGAAGGCCAACCTCTTGAAGATATTTCCGCATATACAAGAATGATTGGAAGCCTTAATTCTGCTACCATCACAAGACCTAACTTGTCTTATGTTGTAGGAGTTCTTTCTCAATTTCTAAATTCACCAACTGATATTCATATGAATGCATCCAAGAGAGTGCTTAGGTACATCAAGCACACTATCAACAAAGGGTTATACTACCCTTATGGAGCTGGATTACAACCTCAAGGCTTTAGTGATGCTGATTGGGCTAGTTCAAAGGAGGATAGAAGGAGCACATCGGGCTATGTATTCGTGCTAGGTCAAAGAGTCATTTCATGGATGTCCAAGAAGCAACCTACATTTGCATTATCATCTAGTGAGGCGGAGTACAATTCTTTAGCACTTGCTACATGTGAGATCATGTGGCTCAAGAAGTTCTTCAAAGACCTAGATGTGGAGGTCAAAGCGCTCACTCTCTCTGGAGATAACATGTCAAGCATTCATCTAGCAAGCAACCCATTCCATGCAAGAAGCAAGCGCATAAAGATACATTATCACTTCATCAAAGAGAAGGTACTAGAAAAGGAAGTGGACATAAAATACATCAACACAAAGGAGCAAGTTGTAGATATCATGACCAAATTCATGAATGCAAGCAAGTTGGAGAAGTTCAAGACCAACCTCAGCATAAAGGAGATCAATGGAGACTAACACTTGAGCTTGAGGGGGAGTGTTAGAAATGTACAAGCTCAAATGTGTGTGAACCCAGGCTGAACTCAAGTGTCACATTATTTCACTTTTGGTAAAGTCTACAACCACTTTTCCATGAATGTTTTAGCTCAGGATTTCATATACCTTGATTGAGAAAAGTGGGGAATTTTGGAGGCATCATTTGAATTCAAATTTTACACCAACTTTTAGAGTATTATTTAAGAAATAGCTTAGAAGAAGGTCTTGACATCCTCAAGCTTCATTTGTGAACTTTTATGCTCTCATTCAGAGTGTATACTCTAGGTTTAAGCTAGCCCCCTGCTTGCTGAAGTTTTCACTTTGGTTGAGATTTTGTATCACCTATATCTCTTTCTGTAGTTGTCCGTTTCATGCACAAAATAGCTCATTTTAAAGCTCTTCTTGTAGGATTTTTTTGGAAATTATCCTTGTGTATATTGAGCTTAAAAGCTCTCTAGCTTATCTTTGCATATTCCCCATCATATGTGTGTGAAGAGGTACACATAAGTGTAAGCTCTCTGTTTGGGTAGATTTTGGTTTGTCTTCTGCAAGGAGGTTGACATAGGTCACATTCTCCAAATTGAGTTATCTATGGCTTGTTGGAGATATTAGAGAGTCCATTTTATATGCTTCAAAATTTCATAAGTTCAATCCTCAGGTCTAGAGAGCAATTCAATTTTTGGTGGACTGTGGTAGTGAACTGTTTGGTCCTAGGAATGGCCTATCATTCTTCTATTGCAACTAGGAGTGGATATATTCCATCTTTATTTGTATCAAAACTAGGAATAGCATCCACCAACAACACCAAATGTATGCTATGTTGACACCTTCCCATTGTATGCTCAACCATACTCTTATATGCATTGTGTATCTCTATCTCCATAAATGAAGAATAGCATGCATGCAATCTAGTGATTTATTCACATGTACCTATTTAGTTTTCATATAGATCTAGTATTCATATCTTATTGCACTTGTGTGACTTTGAAAGATGATGATAAATGATTCGTTTTGCCTTCTTGCAAATAGCCTAATCTCGTTGTAGATTGCATATTACTTAGAAGAGACCAACGTGATAAAATATCCCTAAGCAATGCACTAGTCTTTAGCATAGAAACCATCTTTGCCTCATATGTTCTTGTGCTAGTAAGCTAACTAGACATAGAGGATCCACAAAACATCATGGAGCTGAAGTAATTTTTCCTCAACTTAGGCTTCAGAGAGATGAAAACAGCCCGCCTATATTTGCATGAACTATAGATATAATATTCAAGAACATTTTTGTTTATGGTGATATGAAAAAAATTGCGAAGAGCGCTCAAAAGAGTATTTGTTCATATATTGATTGGTGCTTAGAAACACCACATAAGAGGAAAGATGAGAAAACGAAAAAAAACTACAATCAATGAAACATAATAGTGAATAATATAATGATGAAGATTAAATTTAATGGGAAGGAAGGGAGGGAATGTAAAATGAGGCTTAACCTTATATGGAAAAAGAAGCCAATGTGAAAACAACTTAAAATCATGATCTCAAATGAAATGAAGACTTATGCTCTAATACCATGTTGAAATGAAGAAACACTATGCCTACTCTACTCACATATGCACATCGAAGCTATGGAGGAAGGATCAGAATATAAGAAACATGATGAATGAATTGAAATGGAAGTGATTTACATACAATGATCTATGAGCATGGAGACTTCATGAAGACAATGTGCACTCTTTCCAAGAGCTTGAGTGAATGCACCATGGGATTGAAGTGAGGCCCTCCTTATATGGAGTGGAGAGAAAAGATTCTTATATGTAGGATAAATGAGATTTCATGAGAATGATTCTAAGCTTGAAAAAAAAAGGGTACAAAATGAAGATCTCAATGCATATCACTCATTATATGCAAGGAAGATTGATGATGGCAACATAATTATGGTTATTTAGGTTGATGACTTGATTATGGGTAGTGATAATGAAGAAACCATTAAAGAGGTAAAGGAACTTCTTATGTAGGAATTTATCATGTATGCTATAAAAGTATGGTATGGGTGATTGTAAGAAAATTTTTATGCTATTAGATCAAAATATTTAGTTGGATGCTATCTCAAATAAATCATTGGAAAATGCTAGTATGTATAGGAGAATTGTGGGAAGTTTGATACATCTAACAATTACAAGGTCTCATCTAAGATACAGTGTGGGACTTGAGAGTGAATTTATGGAGGTTCCCAGGCAAACTTATTTAGATGCTTTTGGAGGCACTCTACTTTATGTTGGTGATACTTTGGATTATGTATTGTTTTATGAAGTTGTTGTAGAATTGAGGGTTCATGGATAAACTAATTTAGATTGGCTTGGTAGTGTTATAGATAGAAGATCTACTATTGGTTTTTTATTTTCACTTGGGAGTGTTTCTATCACATGCAGCAATAAGAAGCAACCCAGTGTTGCTTTGTCAAGTAAAGATGTTGATTATAGAGGTGTTGCAATGGAAACATGTGAGGCATCATGGCTAGGGATTCTACTTGTTGATAAAGGTCTAGGAGTGCAAAATCCTATTATCACTTATTGTGATAATCTTACTAGCATAAAATTAGTATAAAATACAATTTTCATGCTAGAACAAAGAATATCAAGGTACACTATCACTTCATGAGGGAGATCATATTGGAAGGTGATATTGATCTTGTTTATGTGAGGACAGATGAACAAGTTGTTGATATTTTTACTAAGTGCTAAAGTAGAGAAGCTAAAGACGTTTTTAGAAGATGCTTCAATGATAGGACATGATGTTCAGCTTGAGGAGAAGTGTCGAGGTATGTGGATCAACATGTGCTGATCAAGGATCACACATCGCTTCTCAAGGCACATCGTTGATAAGTCTCTATGCCAAGATGGTGTTTAGCTTTCTACATGAGAGGAAATTGAAATGTTGTGATGGAAATGCATCATGATGGATTCTCCTTCACGATAGCTTCATGATGATACCTTCATAGCAGAAAACTGAGCTCTGGATATTGCACAAAATATTTTGTATGGTAATTGCAAAATATGCAAAAACCACAGATTTTATAGAGAGCATGAACACAAATTTCCTAGCTTTTACAAAGGCAATAAAACTTCTAGTTTGTGGTTGACCAAGACACTATATGTTTTATTAAAGAACATATACAAAAGTTTCAAATGGCCATTTGGAATTTCACATGGACATTAACAATAATAATACCAAACACATCTTTTGTCACTAGTTCATCATTTTTCAATGTTTCTTTGAAAAGTTAGGTGAGCAAGAGGAGGAGCGATGTAAGGAATTGAACTCATAACCTCTTGGTTAGGAATGTGATGGGCTAACCACTTGCCCCAAAAGCCATGGTTGAGGATTACTTCCTAATCATCTCTCTTAGGGTGTAGTTCAACCATCTCCTATCTGTGAAGGGTGTGGTTCAACCATGTCCTACCTATCACTTTATTACATTTTTTCCCTCTTGCTCAATCATTAGCCTCAATGATCTACTCTTGTATCCCTCTAGCCTCGGTGATCAGCCCCTTGAACTCCCTAGGTACCCTTGAATTGATGTCCTCAACCTCGCACACTTTCTTGAACCTTTGTTCACAACCTTGGTCTCTTGAACCCTTGCTCTCAACCTTGGTGTCTTGAACTTCTTGTTTGCAACCTTGGAATCTTGGGCCCTTGTTCTCAACCTCAGTCTTGAACCTTGTTCTCACCCATGTTTGGTATCTTGAACCCTCAATCAAGTGCCACTCATGGTTTCCCAAGGGCTTTTTACTTTCTAGTTATCTCATTAGATTTGGAAAGTTCGTTCCGAAAGCTTTTCAATAGTATCTTACATGCCTCAATCCGATCTACAGATTGAGAGATACACCTCAATCTTTGTTAGGCTAACTTGTGAAAGCGACGTGCGCTACTTTGTACCCTTTCATATAGAGGATGCCCAAGCGCCTTTTTTAGAGGCCATTAGGTCAATCCACCTTTCCCAAGCCTACTTCCTAGGCTCTGATACCAATGTAAGGAATTGAACTCGTAACCTCTTGGTTAGGAATGTGATGGGCTAACCACTTGCCCCAAAAGCCATGGTTGAGGATTACTTCCTAATCCTCTCTCTTAGGGTGTAGTTCAACCATCTCCTATCTGTGAAGGGTGTGGTTCAACCATGTCCTACCTATCACTTTATTACAAGCGAATTATTGCATTACAAGTTGCATTGATGGACCCACATTAGCCTATCCTACTCCACTACTACTTGTTGTAGGATGGTGCGAGCCCATGGAAATAACTTTATTATTTAAGTTAGTAACCTCTTTCGAAAGAGATGCTTCTATGATCATTACATTTTCCATTTTCTTGCATAGAATTTCAAGATGAAACTCTATAGGAGTTCTATGAGAAAATGTAATATTGGCCATGGTCATGGTCACATGCACATGCATATTGGAATGCTCAATAGTAGGTGTCTCTCTAGGCTCAGTAGAAACTAGCATTTCATATAGTACTGACTAACATTACCTCATCTAAGCAATGGGATCAACTTCTTATTTTACTATTTGGTAGATATTTATCAACTAGTATCATTTACCAGAGTCTTCAATCCTATGTTCTACCTCAACTCTATCTTCTGGACTTAAGATTTTTAAGGAATGAATAACAAGGTCAGCGTTTAGTGCATTTCTATTAGCTTTAGGAAGTTGAGAAAATCATCTCATAATCTCACAATGTAGGTGAGTTAGAGATGCACTAAATTTTGGGGATTTAACCCATCTTAAAAATCCTTGTCGACTTTGTTGATTGAAGTCTTTAAGAAAGAATATCTTATGGATTTCTTTCCAAAAGTTAGTCCAAGGTTTAGTTAGATGTTAATGAATGCTTTCTAAGATGGATCGAGAGACTACACATTCGAAATACTACACCAATACATCATTGGATAATCCTTGGATCTATGTTTGATCCTCAAATGCATCCAAGTACTCAGTTATATTTAGAGTATCAAACTTTCCTTTCTCACATAACGTTGCCTACAACGTATGTGCGCCTTGCTTTTTATGATCATATATCTAAAAACCTCTTCAATTTTTCGTTCTTGATACCTTCTAGAATGGAGTGTTAAATCTACTATGATTGGTTCATGTAATTCCTTAAAGTGTCTTAAAGTTTCACTATATTCATTAGCTAGAAGAAACAATCTTTAGCAAAAATAATCAAAAGGTCTATATATTCTATGTCCTTGCTTTTAGTTTAATCTAAAGTTTCTTTTCTAAGTTTTAGATTTTTCTTAGTTTCCCTTCCTCTTAATGGCATTTCACTCTAAAAGAACTTGTTTCTTGTTCTAGATCTTAGGATCCTTGATCCTTTTGTTTTGTATATCTACTTTTGTTATTTTGTCTATTCTTTTGATGGATTTTTCATTTTTTTAGAGTTTTGGATAGCAATGCTAAAAATCAAGTAGCAATAAGTAAAACAAATAGAGAAACCATAGCTTAAATTGCACACAATAAACCAATTTTCTAATGCTCGTGAAATGGTGGTAGATGCTAATTTCAAACCATTCTTTTTATGTCTACGTGCAATAATTTGATAGAACTTGAAAAAAACTTTTACCTTATCTTTGCTGATGCAGAGGCTAAAACGTGCAATGTGAAAATATATTTAAAATTTTTAATGATCAAATCCTAAAATACATAAACTAGAAGTTCTTCCTCTAGGTGATATATTTGCTTTTTTGTTGATGGAGAGGGGGGAAAAAGAGTCAAGGCTTCTCTTAAATGTTCCTTTTCTCATGGAGGTGCTCAGTTTTGTAGGAAACAACCCTCAACAACTAGGGAAAAGGATCAGTAACGACAACTTTTAGAACCTCTTGAATGGCCTCCTTTTTCCACAGACTTGCAAACAAAAAACAAAAATATTAAAATTCAATCAACAATGAATCATGTGTAAAATTCCTAAGCATAAAAAATGCCATGTTTCACACTAATTTTACCAAATGTTGAGGGGTGCAAATTGAGACTACAGGGTGGATCATGTCTTGCTTTACTATAGGTCTCTTCCTGGCTACATGTGGGGTGCTAGTTTGTTGCATTAAGGCATGAGAGGTGATTTCAAAACGGATTGAAGTAACTTAACTAAATTTTGACAATGAGCAGGATCTAATGTTGTGCCATAGGAAGCAAATATTTAGAAATAAAACAATCGATCGTTTGTTCATCTACTAGAATGTTATGGTTTTGATCTTGTGTTCACTAGGAAATAAATATGTAGAAAGGAAAATATAAATGGTACTCTAATCTAAATGAACATTCTATGTTTGATTTGAAACGGTTCTAGAAGATGCATTGGCTTTAGTGGAAGAGTTTGCATCCATGAATAAAAAATTCATATAAATCTATAAACAATTGATATAAATCTAGTACGATAAGTAAAATCCTATACAAATTATATGGTCACAAGTACGTTCTCAAAATATATTCAAGTTGTACTGAATGAAATACATCCACAATGAGAAAGATGGATGAAAAGGGTCCAATGTCTATAGCCCTCAATAATAGCAAACATGTTGTCTCTCTCCACCTTCTCGTACAATTTGTAATTTTTCCATAATACTCGTCAATGCTCATAAATGCTCTGCAAAAATAGCATTAGAAAAAAATGAGTACATTAATGAAGAATAAAAAAACACACATTTATCTATTACTACTTTCTCTCAACTCACCTTACATGCATACTTGCACTCATGTACTCATAGAAACTCACATACATACTTGCACTCCACATATATGCACACATGCACACGTTCAACCACTCACATGCATTTTCATGTTCATTCAGAACATATATTTAATTCATGAGTTAATTCACACATATATACTCACATGTATACACACATACACACGATCTCTCTTTCACACACACATATGGTAGACAAGGAAAAATACTCTAAATATCTATACAACATCCATAGTTAAACATTCATAATCACATGCAAAATACTCTGGGAACAAAATAAATAAGATCAAATCTTCTATATAACATAAAGAAAGACACCAAACATCCCTAATATATGGTCATGGATAATGTTTAAGGTAAATGAATATTTCAATGTGATGATGATGCCATATGCACACATACCTTTTATACACATAGACATACATATGCAAGCACATACGTGCACATTCATGCATAAACCCAAGCACACATAAATACATGCACACTTAGAAGCAAACACACCATACACCCCATTACATGCAAACATAAACAAAACTCAAACACTCATAATTCTTTGAAACTCATTTCTCTCTCTCTCTCATTGTCTCCCTCTCTCTTTGTGTGTGTGTCTATATATATATATATATATATATATATATATATATATATATATATATATATATATATATATATATATATATATATATATATATATATATATATATATATATATATATATATATATATATATATGTATGTATGTGTGTGTATATATATATATATATATATCACCATCTCTATATCATTTTGTTGTGTATGAGTGTAGTAGCCAAGAGGGGGTTTTAAGTCTCTCTCTCTCTCTCTCTCTCTCTCTCTCTCTCTCTCTCTCTCTCTCTCTCTCTCTCTCTCTCTCCCCCTCTCTCTTTGACACTACAACAGATCGACCATATACCAAGGCTTTTACCGAGGAAATCAAACTGGTGTATTTTTGCTCCGACATCAGTGTAGGTGTCCGTATGCACGTCAAAATTAAAGTGTCAATATAGGCATCGGTATAGCCATCGGTGTGAGCATCCGTATGATCCTCGGTATGAGCATCGATAATATCGACGTTCATACTGACGATCATACCGATGCTTGTGTTGTGTCCATCGTCGCGTATACTAGCGTCTGCTAGGTGTACCAACACTTATTTCGATGGCATTATTGATGGAGAGTGTTAATCTCCAAAAGAACAAGTTGACCTTGAATTTAGATCACCTCTATATCAAGATCAACTTTAGACTCCACCAAACTTAGAGGTCATTCACCAATTTATCAGAAAATTGATTATTCTGAAAAATTCAGCTTCTTCAGAAAAGTCTATGTCTGAAAGTGCTTCTCTGCAATGGCGACTTTGACACCTGCAACTTCTTAGCTTTGGTTCTCCCAGCTCTGAACCCGTTTGATCAAGATCTTTTAGCCATAGATAGCTTACCTTCCAACTTAGATTTTGAGCCCTCACTTGTGTAAAACTTTACACTGTGGACTGAGCACTGACCATTTCTTTGAAGATGAAATGTGCGCCAGATTTTTCGACTCTCAGAACATCTTCACATATGAATGTTCCTAAACAAAATTCTCACAGCCTGATTGAAATTAATCTCTCAAATTCTAGCCATAGATAGATTAGCTATGGACTTAGATACGTGCAAAAGGATTCTTCAAAAGATTAAGCACAGAAGGAGAATGGGAAAGAAGATCGACGCGCAGAATTCTACAACATTTTCTTCTTCATTACTTTTCATACATATGGTTGATGATACATACAATGTTCATCACCTCTTCACCTATTCTTCTCTATCTGATCTATATCACTCTCTCCTACTATGAATACGTATCTGTAGATATATATACGAGTCTAACTCGTCATCTTTTTCAAAATACATTGAACTATTTACAAGAGTAATATACAAAAGAAACATTTCTGATTCTATTTTCTTCCTCTGAAAGTAATCTTCATTCTTCCACATATCTTCTCACTTTGATCTTCATATAATCACTATTGATGATTGCTCTGCTCCAACAGCTCCCCCTCAATCTTCAATTGTGATTACCTGCATCTTCTTTATTCCTGCCATATCTTTAAACCTCTGCAACTTAGGTCCATCCAAACTTTTAGTCATCATATCTGCAACTTGATCTTTTGTGGGAGTGTGTATGACTTCAATCTCCTTCTCAATGACCTTCTCTCTCAGAAAATGATATTGTATTTCAATATGCTTAGTTCTAGCATGAAATACAGGATTAGCTGCCAAGTATAATGAACTCATATTGTCTCCACAAATAATAGGAGTACTCTGAATCACATCAAAAACTTTCAAAAGTGTCTTTAGCCATATTACCTCTTTTGCAGCTTCCACCATACCTTTATATTCTGCTTCTGTAGATGACAAAGCAACTGTATGTTGCTTCTTGGAACTCCATGAAATCAATTTGTCTCCTACATAGCACAAGTATCCATGTGTTGATCTTCTATCATCCACATCACTTGCCCAATCTGCATCACTATATATCTTCACTCTTGTATCAGAAGTAAATCCATAGTACAACCCTTCTTTGAGTGTACCCTTGATGTACCTAAGTACTCTTTGTCATGCAATCCAATGTTCCTTTCTAGGACAATGCATGAATTGTGAAAGCACACCAACTGCATATGACAAATCAGGCCTTGTCAATGTAGCATAAATCAAGCTACCAACCAAACTTTGATAGAGTTTCATATCTCTGAACTCTTCTCCTCCAAACCTAGATAACTTATGGTTCACTTCCAAAGGTGTAGGTGCAACCCTGCAATCTTCCATTTTAAATTTGGTTAGCAAATTTTTAAGATACCTTTCTTGGGTCACATATACTCCATGTTGAGTATAAGAAATCTCCATTCCCAAGAAGAATGATAGGTTCCCCAAATCACTGATTTTAAACTCTTTCTCCATCTGCTTCTTGATCATTTGTATTCCCTTATCATCTGTTCCTGTAAGTATTATGTCATCAACATAAATACAAACATAAATGAATCCATTTTCACTTGCTTTGACTAGCAAGCTACTATCTGCCTTTGATGCTTGAAATCCAAGATCATTCAAGAATTTTACAAGCCTATAATTCCAAGCCCTTGGGGCTTGCTTCAACCCATACAAAGCTCTCTTGAGCTTACATACATAATTTGGACTCACTTGATCTTTGAACCCATCTGGTTGCTCCATGTAGACTTCATCTGAAATGTAACCATTCAAGAAAGCATTTTTAACATCTAATTGAGACAACTTCCAACCTTTACAAGCAGCAATTGCAATGAGTGTCCTGATGGTTGTCATCTTTGCCACAGGACTATAAGTCTCATCATAGTCCACTCCATATGTCTGTGCATACCCTTTCACAACAAGTCTAGCTTTGTACCTAGACACACTTCCATCTGCAAATCTCTTTGTTTTGTAAACCCACTTACATCCAATAATCTTCTGACTATTAGGTTTAGGAACCAAATCCCATGTTTGATTCTCTATCAATGCATCATACTCCTCTTGCATAGCATCTTCCCAATTCTTCTTCCCTTTGGCTTCTTCATATGTAGAAGGGTCTTCATCTGCTTTTACCAAATAAGCATAATCTTTAGTAGTCAAGAATGAAGTGTCATAGCTATACCTTGTAGGTTGCCATTTGTGCCTAGATGATCTCCTAACTTCTGCACTTCTTGAGGTCTCTGGTTCATCACATTCTGGATCAAACCTTGGCCTCTCTTCAACTTCAATCTGCACTTCATTACTCTCACTTTCATCAAGTAATTGAATCTTTGCTTTACCTTTCCTTTGTTCCACTACTTCTTCATCATCTGCATGTACATTATATTTACCTGCATACCAAGTACCTTGCTCATCAAATGTAACATCCTTGGATACAATAAATTGCTTTGTAGATGGACTCCACAACCTGTATCCCATTTGCTTATCATCATAACCAATGAATACATACTTCTCTGCCTTAGGCTCCAACTTATGCCTCAATTGAGATGGCACATATGCATATGCCAAGCATCCAAATATTCTGCAATGATCCAAGGTAGGTTTCTTACCCCACCAAGCTTCATATGGTGTCATACCCTGTAAAGCTTTACAAGGCAATCTATTAACCAAATATGTAGCTGTATTAACAGCCTCAGCCCACAAATAATTTGGGCAATTCTTCTCTTTCATCATGGACCTTGCAAACTCAACAAGAGTCCTATTTCTTCTTTCTGCTACCCCATTTTGTTGAGGAGAGTACCTGCAAGTAACTTCTCTCTTTATACCTGCATTCCACAAATAATCATTGAACTCATTTGAAAAATACTCTCCCCCTCCATCTGACCTTAGTCTCTTCAATTTTTGACCTGTAATCCTTTCTGCATATGCATGATAGTGTTTAAATGTATTAAACACTTCTGACTTTTCCTTAATCACATAAATTGTGATCCACCTGGTAGCATCATCAACATATATGACATAATATCTTGAACCATTTATACTAAAGTCCTTTGAAGGACCCCACACATCTGTATGCACCAATTCAAGTCTTTCTGAATACATAAATCCATGCTTGGAATAGGATTGCTTATGAGCCTTACCTAATTGACATGCCTCACATCTGTATGTCATGTGTTGACCTGCAATGTTAGGCATTCCAAGCACTGAATCATTGTTAATCATTTCTTTGATACCTCTTTCATTAAAGTGTCCAAGTCTTTTGTGCCAAAGATCCAATTCTGACACCTTCTGCTCTCCATATGTGAACATAGCATGTCCAACATTTCCTTGTACCTTCAATGTGAAAAGCCTTCCTTCTTTCTTTCCTGCAATAACTTGTTTATACCCTTGACTAGGGTCTTCCACATAAACTCCATCATTGGTAAACCTTACTTATCTCATAACCTTTTTCCACAATTTGACCTACACTGATCAAATTCTTTGGAATTGTGGGAACATAAAGTACCTTACTCAGAAGAGTGCTCCCATCCTTAGCCTTGACTGAACCAATTGACTTTACCTTATGCTTTGTATTATCACCTGTCTGAACTGTATGATTAATTGCATTATGATCTAGGTCAGTCATCAAAGCAATATTTCCACTTAAATGATTACTACATCCTGAATCAATATAGAACACTCTCATGTCCTCATGTGAGGTTTCACATGTATTCATAATGAGAGTCAAATCCTCCTTTTGATCTGATGCATAGTTGTAGTAGGTGTTATTATAGGATTAATTTTGGAAATTTCTTCCATCACCTCTTCCAAAAGAATTTCTACCACCTCTACCTCTGAAATTTCCTCTCTGAAATCTACCACCTCTTGCTCTTTGATTAAAGTTCTGATAATTACCATTGTTTTGATTATTGTGCCAACAATCATGAGATAGATGATTAGTCTTACCACATATCCAACAAGCTCTTGCATTATCTTTGTTGTTTCTGCCTCTTCCTCTACTTCTGCCATTTCCTCTTCCTCTTATGAAGTTTGCTTGGTTTGATGTACCTTCTTCTTCACCTGATTGTTGCTTCCCTTTGTTGGCTTTCTTCTTGTCTTTAGAATACATTGCATGACCTGCACTCTTATCAACATCTCCTTTGATATCATTCTCAAAAGTTAGCATATGACCTAACAATTGATTCAAATCAGGAGTAAAGTGATCTAATGAAAGTTCTGTAGATAAAATGAAAGGCTTCCACTTCTCATCTCCTCTTAGCCCTGTAAGTATTTGTCTTACCAATTTGTCTTCTTCAATATCTTCATCAACTGCACCTAAAGAATCTGCAATGTCCTTCATCTTTGTCACATAATCAGAGATTGATTGTGAGGCCTTCTTCTTGAAGGTAGTAAATTCTGCCCATAGTGAAGCCTTCCTTGATTTGGTTGTATTTTGGAAATGCTCTTCCAAAGCATTCCAAATGTCACAAGCACTCTCAAGTCCTCTAATGTGAGGAAGCAAATAGTCATTGACTTCCATGTAGATGATGCTTCTTGCTTGAGCATCCTTCTTCATCCAATTCTTCAAATCTGCAAGCTCCTCCCTAGTTGGAACACTAGGATCTCTGAATTCTGGCTTTTCTTCATCTCCTGTAATGTATCCTATCAGATCTTTGCTCATAAGGTGAGCTTCCATCCTCATAGACCATGCAGGATAGTTCTCTCTATCCAACTTTTCAATTTGGAGACTATCTCCCATCTTTACTTCACCTGTAGCTTCAAATCTTTAACCTTTACAGATAATAAATGTACCTTTACTTCGAATGTTGCTCCTTCTGATCCTTTTGATGCTCTTTGTATGTCTTCCTTCAATCTTTCTTCAACCTTTACCCTTCTGCACCTTCAAAATGTAAAGATTTGTACTTCTGCAATAGTCGGAGTCTTCTTCTTCTCAATTTTGACACAACCTGCTCTGATACCACTGATGGAGAGTGTTAATCTCCAAAAGAACAAGTTGACCTTGAATTTAGATCACCTCTATATCAAGATCAACTTTAGACTCCACCAAACTTAGAGGTCATTCACCAATTTATCAGAAAATTGATTATTCTGAAAAATTCAGCTTCTTCAGAAAAGTCTATGTCTGAAAGTGCTTCTCTGCAATGGCGACTTTGACACCTGCAACTTCTTAGCTTTGGTTCTCCCAGCTCTGAACCCGTTTGATCAAGATCTTTTAGCCATAGATAGCTTACCTTCCAACTTAGATTTTGAGCCCTCACTTGTGTAAAACTTTACACTGTGGACTGAGCACTGACCATTTCTTTGAAGATGAAATGTGCGCCAGATTTTTCGACTCTCAGAACATCTTCACATATGAATGTTCCTAAACAAAATTCTCACAGCCTGATTGAAATTAATCTCTCAAATTCTAGCCATAGATAGATTAGCTATGGACTTAGATACGTGCAAAAGGATTCTTCAAAAGATTAAGCACAGAAGGAGAATGGGAAAGAAGATCGACGCGCAGAATTCTACAACATTTTCTTCTTCATTACTTTTCATACATATGGTTGATGATACATACAATGTTCATCACCTCTTCACCTATTCTTCTCTATCTGATCTATATCACTCTCTCCTACTATGAATACGTATCTGTAGATATATATACGAGTCTAACTCGTCATCTTTTTCAAAATACATTGAACTATTTACAAGAGTAATATACAAAAGAAACATTTCTGATTCTATTTTCTTCCTCTGAAAGTAATCTTCATTCTTCCACATATCTTCTCACTTTGATCTTCATATAATCACTATTGATGATTGCTCTGCTCCAACAATTATTGGGAATACGATTGCTTATATCGATGACCATATCTGCAAAATTTCTTTTTGGGCAATGTGTTTTTTCTTTTGCTACAGCAACATTACCATGATGTTGCTTAGCAAAATACAATACACTCTGCCCAAAACAAAATTGTGTACATGTGATGTGTACTCTAATGGAAACCGAAAAGCATTATATATTTCATAAATGAAGCATGTACAAGAGTGTGGCAAACCACTGTCATATATGAGGCTTTTACAAAATGTGGCAAAGCATTGCATTGCCATATAAGAATCAAATACAAAATTTTGGTGTCCCCCTGCCATACACATGCAAAGAATGTTCCATATCAACAGTCCTGCAACAAAGAACATTCATGAAATGAGATAAATTCACATGAAATTTACAAATAACAAGTAAAAACCAAGTTTATAAATTCATCACCTCGCCACAAATGCTCCCATGAAATGATCGCACCATGTCCCTCCAAGTCCTCCAATAGTGCAATCAATCCATGAAGATATCCATAAGCCTCCTCTATTCATGTTGGAGGATGATCCATTGCCAGCTCCTACACCAAATATACAAAACATTAGAGGAACATACATGAGAATCTTAACACAAACAAATTGAATAAACCAAATGGTACTTACAAACTCGTGACACATCGTGTCATATCCGCCACTACCCAAATGTGACGGTCCAATCGTATCTAAACATGTGGTTGTGGCATCTCGCTACTAGCAATATCGGTCAAGATTTTGCTGCTGCTCGTCAGGAATTATATCCCACTCCTCAACATCTAACCATACAGGCTTTGGTAAGCCTGCTCTGAAAGCATCACGAGCATCGGATTATCGATGGGACATAACTTCATGTGCGGTGTGCAGCATCCACTCTGAACTGACAAGAGGCTACCCATTAGCTAGCCGAAACTCCTGATAAATCATCTCTGTGATATAGTTCTTCCTATCTTTATCTTGTTCACTCCATTTCAACATGATGGAGTCTCCAATAGTAGTCATATACGTGCACACATTGCTTTTCTGGCCACATCCATCACCGGAGATCCATCTCGGATACTATACACCTTGGAGTCATCATGGTCATGAGCACCTCAAGGTGTATGTGGTGGTCCATGTGGCATACCTACATCTGAGGTACTCGTTCTAGGAGTAGAAGTGTGTGATACAACGGCTGTCACACTACGCCCACAATAGCCACCTCCTCCAGACCTACCTGTAGATCCACTCCTAGAACCTCCTCCTCTAGAGCATTGTCGGGAAGTTGCAGACACACGGCTGGTGGATCAAGTCAACTGCTAAATCCTTCGGCACATGCAGGGTGATTGAGACAATCTCAGGTGATTTAGGTATATTTACAAACTAGGATTAATGAAGAATTTAATTCTATATATATGCAAATATGAAAATTCTAAGAAATATATAATAGGTAAACTTATCACTCTATACTTCTAAGGACCATATGGTTGAGCTGCGCTGTACCTATCAATAGCTTCCTGAGATGAAGGTAAAATTAAGGATTCCTCAGTTATGTTTTCTTTAATAATTTCTTCTTCTTGGTTTTCAATATGATGTGGTTGCGTACGTCTAATTAGAGATGGTGGAAATGAATCTACACTATCTTGAGGTTCCGAAGATGCAATGGAAAATAACGTTAAAAACCTAGTAAGACAATGATCATAAGATTCAGAAATTAAAGATTCGTGCGTAATTTTATCTTAAATGACTTTTACTTCAACTTCTATAGTTGTATTACTTTTAGATTCAACTGAATGCTCTGTAGACATTGACAATGAAGATAAATGGAAATAGTAATTGAATTAATGATAATAACAAAAAGAGGTTTTCACAATGCTAAAGATAAATCTTTCTAAATGATAAAATCTATCTAAAAGGATGATAAATTCTAGTGATTCCTATACAAAGAATATGGTAAATAGCTTGAACAAAGGTAATCTTCAATGGGTTTTCATAAAATTGATGGATCTGTGGATCATATAATTGTTGAATTCTTCACTCTTTCCCAATGCTCTTTGGACACTTCTTCTTTTAATGTCTGCAAAAAAAAACATTAGTAACAACTAGAGAAAAACACATATAGATACTCACAGAAGTCATGAGCTTACCACTCTTTCTGAGCTTGCTTTAATTCTTCATCCACATGTTGATATATTTAGGTAGTGATGTGTGTGAACACTCTAGGACCGTCGGGGCACTTTTTTCCCTCTTTAGGAGGTTTTTTTCCCCTGGCTTGTATATACGCCTATTGCCCTAATGGGCTACTAATCTTTTGTACATTCTCTAGTAAAACATTCAGCCTTGTGTGTTGTGCTCCAAGCTTCTTCTTCTTCCTTGTGCTGTTCATGTGCTTCCGCAGAGGTCTAACTCCAACATTTGGTATCAGAGCAGGTTGTCGCTTCTTTTAGGGTGTCGTCGACACTCCTCCGTTTGCAGTCTCAGATTCGTACGAAATTTGGTGAGCATACTCAGGGTGTTTTCGCGATCAAAACTGCTTTGCTCTGTCGTTCTGAAACCACGATCTGAGCTCGTTTCGGCCTCCGAACGCACTATCACAGCGCTTGTGCAGGCTATTTCGTCCTTTTGTGCCAAAGGTATATACCAGTTTCTGTTCGCCAGTTTAAGCGTCTCGAAGTCTGCTACAGGTCTAGCAGAACTCGTCTGGGCAGTTCCGTTCAACTTTTTGAGATATAGTCAATTTTCTGCATCAAGGTATTTTAGTCACCGGCCATGGCTGAAAGCAGTGATGTATTCCGTATGTTGGCTGTTGAGGATAAGTTGGATGGTACCAACTACCCATTATGGGCTTATATGATGCGACATGTATTGGTTGCAAAAGGACTGTGGAACATTGTGCAGGGTGTTGAAAGACGTCCTGTTACACCTGCGACTACAGGTACTACAAATACAGGTGCTGGAGGTGCTGGAGCTGATGAAGATGGTGTCGAAGATGATATTGTGCAGATTCCTATTCGTGTTGTTGTTTCTGTTGCACCTACTGCAGAGCAGATTCATTGGGATGGCAGAGATGCCCAGGCACATGCATTGATAGCTTTGTCTGTCAAACGTGCCATTATTCCTCACATACGCTCTTGCAGAACAGCTAGGGATGCTTGGGCTACACTTACCACATTGTACCAAGCTAGGAATGAGGCTCGTGTTGCTTATCTCCGAAAACAGTTGGAGAGTGAGCACATGAATGAAGGTGATTCTATGGACAGTTTCCTAACGAAGATCAAAGATTTGAAGGAAAAGTTGATTTTTGTTGATGAGGTTATACCAGATAGCTCACTTGTGCAGACCGTTTTGAATGGTCTTCCTGACTCATATCAGAGTTTTGCTTCTACTCTTCGGTTGATGATGAAAGGCAATCCAAATGCCTTATCATTTGAGGAGTTAGTCTTTGTTCTCTTGCAGGAAGATCAGTCCAGGCAGAACAGGTCCTATATGTGAGTTGCAGATCAAGCTTTCCTAGCTAGTCAGAAGGGCAAAGGAAAATGGAGCTCTTCTACTAGTAAGCAGAAATCTGCAAATGTTGCACATTCAAAGAACCAAGACAAAGATGAGAAAAAATCAGAAAAGCAGAAATTGTTTTGTAAGAACTGTAAAGGCAATGATCATATCATAAAGAACTGTCCAAAACTGGCTGCTAAAGAGGCAAAGAAGAAAGAGGCTGGAATGGTTGTTGCAGAGGCCTCTACACCAAAAATAGAGTCTGCAAATCTTGTGCAGGAAGAAGAATGGGCGTTTACTACTGTCGACAGTTTTGACCCATCTTCTCATGATCAGTGCATGTCTACAGTAGACTCAGATGTTTGGTACTTTGATAGTGGGGCGACCAAACATATTACCTCGCAGCACAGTTTCTTCTCTTCACTCGAGCCTGCCCCTACAGGGAATAATGTCACATGCACCAATAACTCCTCTTATCCTGTTATGGGAGTTGGTAAGATCATTCTGACTACTACTAATGGTAGTTCTTTCACTTTGTCAGATGCTTTATGTGTGACAGGGATAAAAAAGAATCTGTTATCAATTTCTGTATTAGCCAAGATTGGCTTGGTTGTGAAATTCGTTGATGACAAGTGTACAGTCCATGTTCTCTCAAATGGCGATGTGATTATTGCTTCTGGCATTTTATGTCGTGGGTTGTATAAGCTCATAGACTATGAAAGATCTGTGAATGATTCGGCATGTGCAGTTCATGATTCTCAGGCTATGTTAGATGCAAAGCTTTGGCATGCACGCTTTGGTCATCTGAATTTTGCTAGTTTGTTACACCTGCAAAAATCTGAAATGGTGTCCTCTTTGCCCAAACTTGAGGCACCTGGAAAACATGTTTGTGAAGGCTGTATTTTGGGCAAAATGCAGCGTTCTTCCTTTCCAAAAGATGGTTCAGTTCGGGCTACGTAGAAATTGCAGCTTGTACATAGTGATGTCTATGGTCCTATGCAGACACCCTCTTTTGGAAATTACCTTTACTTCGTGACTTTCATTGATGATTTTTCCAGTCATGCATGGGTATATCCACTCAAAGCAAAGTCCGAAGTGTTCATGTGCTTCAAACAGTTTTTGGTTTTGGCTGAAAATCTGTTAGCATGTAAAATGGGCACGCTCCGTTCTGATCGAGGGGGGGAATATATGTCTTCAGATTTTAATGCATTTCTGGCTAAACGTGGGATAAAACACCAGTGTACAGTGCCGTATACACCTCAACAGAATGGAGTTGCTGAACGAAAGAACAGGTCTCTCATGGAGATGGCGAGGTGTATGGTCAAAAGTCAGGCTTTACCTCATAGTTTCTGGCTTGAGGTTGTCATGTGTGCAACATATGTACTGAACAGATGTCCCACTAAAGCATTGCAGTCTATCACTCCATATGAGGCTTGGCATGAACGCAAGCCATCTGTTGCTCATATGCGTGTTTTTGGTTGTTTGGCATATGCATTAGTGCCTGAACAACATCGCAAAAAATTGGATGATAAGGCAGTAAAATGTATTTCTGTTGGGTACAGTTCTGAAAGTAAAGGCTATCGTCTGTATCATCCATAGACTAAGCGCATTTTGGTTAGCCGTGATCTTGTCTTTGTGGAAGATGCTATTCAGCCATTGCTTTCATGTACTAAGGAGACATCTGTTAGCTTCAAAGACATGTATGATACTTTGATGCCTCTTTTTATAGGTGGACAGTCTAGTGTTGGTCCTAATGAGGCAACTTCTCAGCCTTTGCATGTTTCATATGATGATGCAGATCATTCCATTTCTGATACAGATTTACATGATGCACTTGCTGATGAGAGAGGTGATATTGAGAAGGCAAAAACTATGCCAAAATGGCTGGTGCAAACTTTGCGTGACAGCAAATTAGATGCACCTTTGTCATATCGTACTCATTCAGGCTCTCATAGTGCCTCCTTTGCATCAGATTGCTATGCTATGGCTGCATCTAGTCTCTGTGATGAGAATGAGCTTGTTTCTTTTGATGAAGCACAAAATTCAGAAAATTGGATGGCTGCTATGCAATCTGAATATGATGCTATAATGAAGAATGGTACATGGTCTTTATGTGACTTGCCTCCTGGCAAGAACGCCATTGGCACTAAGTGGGTATACAAGCTGAAGCGTATACTTGATGGTACAGTTGACAGGTATAAGGCTAGGCTTGTTGCAAAGGATTATGCGCAAGAAAGAGGCATTGATTTTGATGACACCTTTGCACCTACATGCCGTATGACTACTGTTCGGAGCATTTGTGCACTTGCAGCCCATCATGGTTGGAATGTACATCAGTTGGACATTAAAACATCATTTCTAAATGGTGACTTGCATGAAGAAGTGTATGTTTTTCAGCCCCGTGGCTTTGTGCAGAAAGGGCATGAAAACCATGTGTGTAGGTTAAAGAAGGCGTTATATGGTTTAAAGCAAGCACCACGTGCTTGGTATGAGAAGATACATGCCTATCTGATTGCACATGGTTTTGGGAACAGTCCAACTGAAAGCACCTTGTATGTTAAGCGTGCTAATGATGTGATTCTGATCATTGTTGTCTATGTAGACGACATGCTGCTCACTGGTCCTATTGAGAAGCATATTGCTGATTTCAAGGTTGATTTGCATGCCTCATTTGAGATGTCTGATTTGGGGCATTTGCATCACTATTTGGGCATTCAGTTTATGCAATTTGATGGTGGAATGGCTTTGTGTCAAACGAAATATATTGACACATTATTGCAGCATTTTGGCCTTGAAAACTATAAGCATATTGCCACTCCTATGGAGACAGGTTTACGATTGAGTCGTCATGATGCTGGAGATGCATTTGATGCTGTTCTCTATCAGCAGGCTGTTGGATGCTTGATTTAGTTATGCATTACTCGGCCAGATATTCAGTTTGTTGTCTCACAAATGAGCAGGTTTATGCATTGCCCAGGAGTCACACATTGGAAGGCGGTTAAGCGCATCTTTCGCTACTTGAGTGGTACTCGGCTACTTGGGTTGTTTTATCCCAAGGGGGGATCACTACCGCCAGATTTACATGCTTTTTTTGACTCAGATTGGGTTGGTTGCTATGACACTCGTGTGTCCACCAGTGGCTTTTGCTTCATCCTTGGTAGCTCGTGTATATCTTGGTTGAGCAAGAAGCAGCCTACTGTGGCCACTTCCAGTTGTGAGGCTGAGTATAGGGCAGCTTTCACAACGACTGTTGAGTGTGTATGGCTCAGACGCCTTATGGCTGATTTGGGTGTTGGCCAGTCTTCTGCCACCACCATCTTCGCTGATAGTTAGAGCGCATTGGCAGTTGCAAGGAACCCTGTGTTCCATGCTCGCACTAAGCACATTGAGGTGCATTATCACTATGTCAGGCAGAGGTTCTCTGCTAGAGAGATCAGCTTGGCATATGTGCCAACGCAGGAGAACATTGCAGACCTTTTCACGAAGGCTCTGCCTAGGGAGAAGTTTGAAGCTTTCCGCAAAGCTTTGGGCTTACTTCCTTTTGTGGAGTGATTTCCACATAGCTTGGCACTTGCTTATACATGAGTGCAAGCTCCTTGTTCACCGCATCACTCCCAGGGGGGATTTGTTGATATATTTAGGTAGTGATGTGTGTGAACACTCTAGGATCGTCGGGGCACTTTTTTTTCCCCCAGCTTGTATATACGCCTATTGCCCTAATGGGCTACTAATCTTTTGTACATTCTCTAGTAATACATTTAGTCTTGTGTGTTGTGCTCCAAGCTTCTTCTTCTTCCTTGTGCTGTTCGCGTGCTTCTGTAGACGTCTAACTCCAACACCACACTTTTGCCCATTTATTTTCACCACTCCTACTTTAACTACTTTAACCACACAACTTTTCTACTCCTCTGTTTTCATCTACATCAACTCACACCATTCCTTTCTTTTAACCAACTTTATTTACTTTAAGTGCATATCTTTTATGATCCACTCTTTACACACTTTAATTCCACATCTTTTATGAACCATTATTTAAATACATACTCACACACACCACTAATTATTTATCCACTTAATTTATCATTTTAATTTAATTAGCCTACTTTTTCATAATTAAATAATTCATTTAATTTAATCTTAGTTTAAGGTTTTAATTAACTAAATACCTTAGTATTTATATTCACACATATAATTAAAATAACTAATTAAATCATATTTTAATTTTTAATAAATCAATTTTCAATTTATAGATTAATTTAATTAAATACCTATTATTTTTACCCTTAAAACTCACGAAAACCCTTAAAAACCTACTTGAAACCCATCAGAAACCCATTGAAACCCTTTGGAAACCTAGCTTAAACCCTAACATTAACCAAGAATTAATGTTCTTAACTTAAATACACATAAATAAATGTAAACCTAGGATCTTATACCCATGTTTCAATATTTAAATGGCTCAAACACACATTAAATGAGCAATTTTAGGGTAAACCCTAATATGAACATATGTTTTCTCCATCAATTTGCACCTGCAAACACTTACAAGAGATAAGTTCCAAGCAAAACATTTAATCAATAATGTAATAGAGGGTTTAGAGTTAACCAATAAACATGTCTTAATTTTTCTGGATGTCAACTGGGAGGTAGAAAACTTTTCGACATTCGCCCCCACCAAACCTGCACATCGTCTCGATGGGCCAACCTGTAGTTCAATGGAAAGTAGTATCAAATTCTTTGATAAAATCTGTAGTTTAACTATAAATAATATTATAAAAAATTCTTCTAATTTCTAATTATGTTTCTAATAATGAAGAAAATTTCTAAAATTACATAAATATGATTTAGAAATCATTTCAGTCAATATATATAGTCAAAAATACAAATTTAGAAAATCCTATAAATGCTATTTAGATAATTGATGTACTTACCATTCCATTAACCCTGTTCTTAGGTAAAATTTGATTTATATAAGTATGCTTTCCTTTTTTCTTAGACATTCGCTATAAGACGCATCGAACTAACTCTTCTGCAGCAAACCTCCACCTCATATAGCCCGCATAATAATTTCAGAAGTGGTTTCGAGACCACAACTGAATCATATTTTTATTTTTCTTTTCTTTTTAATTCTCTTTTTTTTTTCTTTTTTTCGTTCTTTTCTTTTTCCCATCTTGTAGTAGCCCTTAATATATTGCTTGATGTTCTCATTTTTCTTTTTTCTTAATTTTTCTTTGCAAATTTTTTGTTTAACGAGAAGGGTTTAACCCCTAATCAGAGGAGAGGATCTAGAAATTTGCTACAGCTAGAATTAGGATCTCATTCGCTAAACGGTTTTAGAAAGTAAAGAATTCTACTAGTATAAAGTAAATTTCTCTTTTACTAGGGGTCACAGTTCAAGTTTTCCACTCTGCTATCTTCACAACGCATTACAAGTTCTCTAAATCAGATTTTCACCTATATACATTTTCTTACTTTAATTTCTCGTTCATTATTTACGTAATTTTAAGAAATTCCCTCTTTATATCAGAAACAAATAAAATCCTATTTATGAAATGCATAAAGAGAAAAAATAAATAATACGAATAATTAGAATTAAGTCACCCGGTTATTCTTTGTCTTCATCTTCATCATAAAATATTCTTTAGTTTATTTGTTCAAAAAGCATCTTCAACTCTTGCTAACAATCAACAACATCTAGACTCACAAGTAAAATTAGTTTTTATAAATAAACTTGTTTCTTCATACATGTAAAAGAAAAAACATATTTAAAAGAAAATTTATACATCATTTTTATTAAAAATTCATCCATCATTTTCTTCATCATATAATAAGTCATAAATTTCTTCATTTCTTTGTTTAAATAAATTTACTCTTTTACCTACAATTAAATTCTTAAGAGGAGTACCATCCAACTCTCAGAAAGCATACGTTCCATTTTCATAAACTTTGACCACCACATAAGGTCCAAACCAACGCTTTTTTAATTTCCTACGAGCATCATATTGAGAATCAAATGTGCTATCATAAATTAAAACCCAATCATTAATTTATATTGGCTTTGGCCTTAACCTATGTGATTTATCAAAATATTTTTTATTTTTAAGTCGAGAATCTTTCAATTTAGCTATAGCTTCATCTAACCTTTCATTCCCTTGCTCAAGTTGCTGAATTCTTAGAGCTAATAAATCTTCAGTAGACAGATTGTCTTCCCATGGAAGAGTAGCCCAAGTAAGGATTTGAGTATGCACTAGAAAAATCGGCTTCTGGCAATACATTAGCTCAGCCGACATAAATCCCGTTGTTCTAGTGTAGGTCATTCTATCAGCCCACAATGCAAATGGCAAAAATTTTGGTCAATTCTTAAGTTCTCCTTTGCAAGCTTTAAAAATTGCTTTAATAATAGGAGAATGCCCTCTTTCTATCTTTTCGTTAGCCTCAGGGTTATATGCAGTCGTAAGAGCTAAACAAATTCCATGCCTAGCAAAGAATTCTCTAGCCTCTTGTGCATCTAATTCTCCCCTATTAGCTACTATCTTCTCAATATACCCAAACCTTGAAATCACATCTTCAAGAAGAAATTTACCATACATTGAAAGTGGTTTTAGATCTTAGAGCTTGGCCTTCAACATGGTTAGTAAGATCATCTCGTGCAAGAACTATGTATCTCATCCTATCTATACCTTTGGGCATGGTCACTAAATCAACTACCCACTTATAGTGTATACACGATGGATATGTAGGGTGCAGTGGATCCCTATGCTTAACTGATGAATGAATCTGACATACATTGCAAGAATTCACATAATTCTTTACATTAACATAAATACCTGGCCACCAATAACCCTCTCTAATTTTTTCATAAGTAGCTACAAATCCTTTATGCCCAGCCCATAAAGTATCATGCATGCTTTTCATGACTTGCATTTGAAGATGGCTAGTTCCTAGTACCCTTTGTGGCATTTTAATCTTCCCCCTTGCATGTTTCCAAATTAACCCATCTTTTAAGAAAAAGTTAAAAGCTCTTTTTCTAATATTTCTAAATCTATTTGAAGACCATGAAGGTAATCTAATTAAAGTACTAAGATACCTCCCAATGTCTAGGACTCTCCTTCATATTCATCAGTATTAAATTTTTCATACACATATACTTGGGAATCATAATTAATCGTATTCGTATCTAATTTGGCTTCTTCATTCTCATCATATCTAGCTCTAGAATGCATATCAGCAAGAGAGTTAGATTTTCTTGAAATATGAATTAAAACTGGATTTATAAATTTAATATAAGAAATCCAGCGGAGCATGGCAACATCCGGTGAAGAACAATTCGTGATCATTCCTATTAGGGGTAAACAATCTGTCTCAAAAATTACGTTTGCTCCTATGAAATATTCCTTATCAGACTTTAGTGTTGTGACTAATCCCCAAAGTTCTCTTTTAATTTTTGGATAATGTCTTTGAGTGTTATGCAATATTTTAGCTCCAAATCTAATAGCATATCTTCTACCCTCTTCGTCATCCTGACTTATGACCCAACCTATTCCAATAGGGCTAGTGTCAACAGTCAATATAATAGGCTTATTGTTCGAATAATCTACTCGCTTAAGGATTAGAGCTTCTTGCAATAACTTCTTTAATCTACGCATTGCTTGAGTAAGTTTTTTATTCCATAAAAATTTTCTTTTCTTCCTTAATAAATCATAAAGAAAATCTGCTACATGTGTAAAATGTGGTATCCATATAACATAGAAGATACAAGCTCCTAAGAATCTACGAACCTCACTCACATTTTGACATATCTCCAAAATCTTACTAATGGCGTCAACTTTTTGAGGGTAAGGCTTCCGTCCATAATGGCCACAAAGATGCCCTACAATAAGGACCTCATTAACATCAAAAATAGATTTCTCTATAGATAATGTTAAGACAACTTGAATAAATTGTTGAAAGATCTTTTGGCAATCAAGGATATGAGCTTTAACAAATCTACGACAACCATCATCATCCAGAGTGCTATCTTTCTCTTCTTCCAAGCAACACTTAATGGGAATGTCATCTATAAAGGGCATAGTAATGTGTGGAATGAAATCGTGTAAAACCAAATTCATTGCACTCATCATGTGTGCTACTGAATTGGTCACACCTTGAGGTAACGTACACATCCTAACTAATCTTAGAGGTGTTTTCATGGTAGTAATGTCTCTACTTTCTAGTGCCAATTGAAATTGATCATATCCAGAGTAGAGATCGCCCATTGAAAAAATAGAATTGCCTGAAAATGCTTCCGCAAATTCATCCACAATTGGACCTGTACCCACATTTCTAATGGTCACTTTATTAACTGGCTGAAGATCTTGGATAAACCGAAGTTTTCCATTCTTCTTGGGCATAATAAACCAATGGTTTGAATAGGGAGCTGAAGAGGATTCTAGAATATGCATATGAATGTTTTCTTTAAGTAATCTAATCAGCTCTGGAAGATGAGTTTTAGGTACCGAAATAGGGCGCAAATTCCAAGGAATATGGGGAATAGTAAAAATAATCATCGGAGAAACTATCCTAGGATCTACACATCCTATCTCTGAAGGCTCAAGAGAAAATGCTCTTCCATGATGCTCAATAATCTTCAGAAAATACTCTTTTTCTGCTGGAAGAAGGAAACCACTAGCGTCTAACTTAATATGTTTTAAGGATTCTTTAGTAAATACATGGCCAATATTTGTCGGATTTCTAAGGATTGGCTCACCTTCTTTATAATATCATTACTAAATTTAGGTAGTGGTTGTGCTATGGGTTTAACCTTCTTACTAACAGTTTTATGTTTCATCTCCACTAAGGCATCATATTCATGATCAATATTAGAAGCATATTCTTGAATTAATGCATACACATCAAGTGAAGAGATGAAAATATGGGAATTAGACTTATTTTGATAACAAATTTCTAGTTCTTTTAAAGTTGAGAAGCAATCTGTAGTTTCAATGACATGTTCAATATTTTCATCCATTAACAGATCTCCTTTGTTTTTCAAAAATGTTTTCCATATTTTTTTATAAGTTTTCTAGGAATTTGTTTGAAATGCAAAAGATTTAAAGTAGCAGATGGAAAATAAACAGTCATCTTATCTAAATTATGTACAAGATTTTGCGAGATTTCGAAGCAAAGTCCACTATCATCTCGCTCAATAGTGGCATTTACTTGAAATCCTGATCTAAATGTCTTAAAGGAGTTTTTCTTAAAGACCTACGATTACGAGGATGGTTAATACAAAGTGTCATAAATTGGACAGATTTAAGGCCATCACGAGAACGAATTCTTGCAAAAGCACTTCCATCGTCAAGTACTTTTGTCTCCATTCTTTGTTCACAAATGAATGGCTGCCCCAAAATAATTGGGTATGAGCAATCATCATGAACAAAGAAATTATGTTCCTCTCTAACATCTCCTATAGTGATTGGAACATTTGCACAAGCTCCTAGTAAATATCCAGAAGCATTATTGGATGCCTTCATTTTCCATCCATGGTCTCTATCTATAGGCCATTTTCCTTCGTTATATAACTCCCTCGAGACTACATTGATTTCTGATCTTGAATCTATTAAAGCTACTTGCGGTTTATTATTGTTATGTATCTTAACCATACTTTCAGTGGTTCCCCTAGCCCAATGTTTCTGAGTATAATGACTATTTGGTCACCATTTCCTTTCTCCATCTGTCCAATTACGGGGCCCAAGTAATTTCTATGTTCAGAAGATTCACAATATTCAGATTCATTAATTTGTACAATACTAACTTTCGGTTCATCCTATTCTTTCCTTTCTTCCATTTCTATATCCTGAGTTTTATATTCTATAGGTTCTCTTTATCTTTTGATAATACTCATAAAATCTTCTTTCACATCAGTTCGTGAAAATGCTAACCATTCTTCTAATGTCACGGTTACCTCTGCTTTCATAATTTTCTCATCCATAACCTTCCGAATGTCTATTTGTTTCTCTATTTGAGAGATCAATCGGAAAGTAAGCGTTTTCTTTTTTGGTTTTTCTTCCTTATACCTTCATCACGTATGGGTTGAGTTTCATTAGATTTATCTTGACTTCTATCTTCATTTGCTATTTTCTTTTCTAAATTTTCTATGACTTTCTTTACTTTTCCCTTATCTTGAGGCTTGTTATCTTGTTCGTGTTGTTTATTTTCTTGTCTAGGCTCCGTTCTAGGTGGTTCATTAATTGACTCAGTAGTCTCACTCTCTTTTCTAGCCCTAGTTGTTCGTTTAGACTCCCCCTCTTCATCACGCTTCCTTTTCTCATCTACATTAATTTCATGAGCATAAACAGAGAACATATCTACTGGCTCATTCCAACATGTCTTTGCTCTAATATCTGAGCTCGTAGCATATAAGGTCTCAACTATTAATTTCCTCCTACTAGCAATATCATAAACTTGATTCCAAAAGTCACAATTAGAGTCATCACTTTCAAGCCTACAAGCATATGTATTTTGACTGGTAGAGGCTTCAAAGAAACTTTTCATACCCCCTTTCCCATAATTTGATGCCAAAGGCCTTTTTGTCACATAGTCATAGATCTTCCGATCAACCTCCGTGACCCAATTCCTATCCTTGGCCTCTTTAAATAGGTTACATGTCCCGTGTGAGTGGTCTAAATCATCACACCAGAGACATCTACGGGCTTGGTTAAATGTTCTCCTAGCTGGCATTCAAATCCTAGGATTTTGCTCTAGCTCTCTCGGTTTATCCTGATCTCGTAATCTAATTTCTTGCATACTTTTCATAGTTTCCATTTCAGTTGCCAAAGTCTCCATATGTTTGGCAATTGATTCTACTATAGTTTTCAACATGGTAATTTCTTATTCATCCTTACTTGGGTTATGTGAAGTGTGATCATTTTCTACCTTTCCTAGTGCATCTCTATCATTTATCCTAGGGGTTTGCATTTGATTGCGCTCCTGTCTTTGAGCTAACCTATGGATAGCCACTCGAACGTTTTCCCAATTTCCAGTTAACCCCTTAGTCGCTCCGTCCTCAAGCATAGGTTCAAGCTCACGCCTAAGAGAAGGATCTAACATGCTTAGAAAACTTCGTAATTTATCCGGCTCTAAAGCTGTTCGGTCTGCTTGAGGCATTTGGTTAAATTTCACATCAAACTCAGTTAATCCTTGTGTTATATGTTGGTCTAGTTTTTTAGTTCCTACCCATCTCATGAATGTAGCCCTATTATTCTTGTTGTAATCTTCATGTGAAAATTTAGTAAGAAGCTGACTTTTAAAATTCACCCAAGTCATATTTGGTTGAACTACTCTAAGTTGGATTCTTTCTCTAGTAAAACCATGAGAAATACGTATAAATGTGTCTTTCTTATGATCCTCAGGTAACCCATATTGTTCTGTAAGTTGTTCATAATACCTAAGGTATGTAGTAGCATTTGTCCAATTAAATTCCCCCCTATCCATTTTAATTGAATCTATTATTTTCCAAACATGTTGCTCTTCAAATTGGTTACCCATATTATATAAATCTAACTTTACTGATAGAAATGAAATATAAGTGTGTAGTTCACGTAATAGTATGTCTATTTCTTGTTCTTGATGTGATGCCGTGGTAAAAGATACTTTGCAAACAGAAGTAAAGAAAATATACCTGATTAAACTTGATGAAGAGGCTCTTTGTGATTGTGCTTTGTGCAAAGTCTTTACATTAAGGTTGATCAAATTAATCTAATACATCAATTCTAAGTATGCAAGTGCAATCGTTGCTTTCACAAAAGTTGAGGGACAAAGGTAGCGTGACGAGGATCCTTCTACTTGTAATTCTCCATGGAGGTGCTCACGTCACAATGACCAGCCCTCAACAGCCAGGAGATTACAAGATTTAAGAGTCAACTTCAGCTACAAGGGATGTCGACGCTTCTGCTTCAATCCCCAAATTTCCTATATGCATATGCAGAGCATAAATAAAAGATATACCTCTATACCTGAGATATCGTGCCGAACTTTCACGTCAGGTTCACCAAATGTCGGGAAGTTGCGGACACATGGCTGGTGGATCAAATCAACCGCTAAATCCTTCGACACACGTAGGGTGATTGAGACAATCTTAGGTGATTTAGGTATATTTACAAACTAGGATTAATGAAGAATTTAATTCTAAATATATGAAAATATGAAAAATCTAAGACATATCTAATAGGTAAACTTATCACTCTATACTTCTAAGGACCGTATGGTTGAGCTGCCATATACCTATCAATAGCTTCTTGAGATGAAGGTAAAATTAAGGATTCCTCAGTTATGTTTTCTTTAATAATTTCTTCTTCTTGGTTTTCAATATGTTGTGGTTGTGTACGTCTAATTAGAGGTGGTGGAAATGAATCTACACTATCTTGAGGTTCCGAAGGTGCAATGGAAAATAATGTTAAAAACCTAGTAAGACAATGATCATAAGATTCAGAGATTAATGGTTCGTGTGTAATTTTATCCGTAATGACTTCTACTTCAACTTCTATAGTTGTATTAGATTCAACTGAATCCTCTGTAGACATCGACAATGAAGATAAATGGAAATAGTAATTGAATTAATGATAATAACAAAAATAGGTTTTCACAATGCTAAAGATAAATCTTTCTAAATGATAAAATCTATTTAAAAGGATGATAAATTCTAGTGATTCCTATACAAAGAATATGGTAAATAGCTTGAACAAAGGTAATCTTCAATGGGTTTTCATAAGATTGATGGATCTCTGGATCATATAATTGTTGAATTCTTCACTCTTTCGCAATGCTCTTTGGACACTTCTTCTTTTAATGTCTACAAAAAAAAACATTAGTAACAACTAGAGCAAAACACATATATATAATCACAAAAGTCATGAGCTTACCACTCTTTTTGAGCTTGGTTTAATTCTTCATCCACACTTTTGCCCATTTATTTTCACCACACTTTTATTCCTACTTTAACTACTTTAACCACACAAATTTTATACTCCTCTTTTTTCACCTACATCAACTCACACCATTCCTTTCTTTTAACCAAATTTATTTACTTTAAGTGCATGTCTTTTATGATCCACTCTTTACACACTTTAATTCCACATCTTTTATGAAACATTCTTTAAATACATACTCACACACCACTAATTATTTATCCACTTTAGTTATCATTTTAATTTAATTAGCCTACTTTTTTATAATTAAATAATTCATTCAATTTAAGCTTAGTTTAGGGTTTTAATTAACTAAATACCTTAGTATTTATATTCACACACATGATTAAAATAAATAATTAAATCATATTTTAATTTTTAATAAATAAATGTTCAATTTATAGATTAATTTAATTAAATACCTAATATTTTTAC
Organism: Ceratopteris richardii; assembly: GCA_020310875.1. Lineage (NCBI taxonomy): Eukaryota > Viridiplantae > Streptophyta > Polypodiopsida > Polypodiales > Pteridaceae > Ceratopteris > Ceratopteris richardii. The sequence goes on from CM035418.1 coordinate 121,796,372, forward strand.
CCTTAAAACTCACTAAAATCCTTAAAAACCTACTTGAAACCCATCATAAACCCATTGAAACCCTTTGGAAACCTAGCTTTAACCCTAACATTAACCAAGAATTAATCTTCTTAACTTAAGTACACATAAATAAATGTAAACCTAGGATCTTATACCCATGTTTCAATATTTAAATGGCTCAAACACACATTAAATGAGCAGTTTTAGTGTAAACCCTAATATGAACATATGTTTTCTCCATCAATTTGTACCTGTAAACACTTTCAAGACTGGATGTCAACTAGAAGGTAGAAAGCTTTCCGATAGCGTGACCTTGATCTAGGAGACAGGCCAGCACCTGCATCGTGCTTAGGTGTCGAACGCACATGTCTACTACTAGAGCCAATAGGGGATGGCTAAAAAGATGGTCGTGGTGGAGTCATAAAGCTAGGAGACATACCTCTGGCAAGAGTAGCACCACCCGCAAGAGTGATGCTTACAGCAGTGACACCAGTAGGAGTGATACCGGCGAGAGTGAGGCCAGTAGGAGTGAGACCGGTAGGAGTGAGATGGCCAGGAGTGAGGCGGCCAGGAGTGAGGCCGGGGGGAGTGCTACCACGAGCGATCCAGTACTATGATGCAGTGGCCATATATGCGAGAGGTACCTAAGGGATGAACTCTAAGAACTGCTCCTCTGTCATGGAATGTGGAGTGACTGGAGGACCGTCTCCCATCGTGCTCTGTAACAAAAGAACTAAAATAATTAGCATATGATAATAAAGGTTATATAGAGAAATGGTATGTACAAAAGAACCTAGGAAAAAAAATAAACAAAAATTGTACGTACAAGTGTTTGATTCAGAACTCCTCTATTCTAGCATCCTCTTGGAGATCTGATGCATAGAGAATATCTATCTCTATATTGATGACTTCTAAATCACTTGGTATGCTAGTTTCTTCTTGATCATCATCTATTGCTTCATCTTCTATTTCATCTTCTTCAATGACCTCTTCTTCTCGAACAATGATCTCTTCCTCCTTGATTATCGAATGAATCTCTGAGTCCACTACAGACGGATGTTGATATATTTAGGTAGTGATGTGTGTGAACACACTAGGACCGTCGGGGCACTTTTTTCCCTCTTTAGGAGGTTTTTTTCCCCCGGCTTGTATATATGCCTATTGCCCTAATGGACTACTGATCTTTGTACATTCTCTAGTAATACATTCAGTATTGTGTGTTAGAGCTCCAAGCTTCTTCTTCTTCCTTGTGCTGTTCGCGTGCTTCCGCAGACGTCTATTGGTATCAGAGCAGGTCATCGCTTCATCTAGGGCACCGTCGACACTCCTCCGTTTGCAGTCTCAGAATCATACGAATTTTGATGAGCGTACTCTGCGTGTTTCCGAGATCAAAACTGCTTCACTTTGTGGTGCCGAAATCACGATTTGAGCTCGTTTCGACCTCCGAACGCAGTATCCCAGCGCTTATGTAGGCTATTTCGTCTTTTTCTGCCAAAGGTATATAACAGTTTCTGTTCGCCAGTTTAAGCGTCTCGAAGTCTGCTATAAGTCTAGTAGAACTTGTCTGGGCAGTTCTGTTCAACTTTTTGAGATACAGTCAATTTTCTGCATCAAGGTATTTTAGTCACCGGCCATGGCCGAAAGCAGTGATGTATTCTGTATGTTGGTTGTTGAGGATAAGTTGGATGGTAGCAACTACCCATTATGGGCTTATATGATGCGACATGTATTGGTTGCAAAAGGATTATGGAACATTGTGTAGGGTGTTGAAAGACGTCCTGTTACACCGCTGACTACAGGTACTGCAAATACAGGTGCTGGAGCTGATGAAGATGGTATCGAAGATGATATTCCACAGATTCTTGTTCGTGCTGCTATTTCTGCTCCACCTACTACAGAGCAGATTTGCTGGGATGGTAGAGATGCCTAGGCCCATGCATTGATAGCTTTGTCTGTCATACCTGCCATTATTCCTCATATTCACTCTTGCAGAACAACTAAGGATGCTTGGGATACACTTACCACATTGTATCAAGCTAGGAATGAGGCCCGTGTTGCTTACCTCTCAAAACAGTTGGAGAGTGAGCACATGAATGAAGGTGATTCTATGGACAGTTTCCTAACGAAGATCAAAGACTTGAAGGAATAGTTGATCTCTGCTGATGAGGTTATACCAGATAGCTCACTTGTGCAGACCGTTCTGAATGGTCTTCCTGATTCATATCAGAGTTTTGCTTCTACTCTTTGATTGATGATGAAAGGCAATCCAAATGCCTTATCATTTGAGGAGTTAGTCTCTGTTCTGTTGCAGGAAGATCAGTCCAGGCAAAACAGGTCCATTATGCGAGTTGCAGATCAAGCTTTCTTGGCTAGTCAGAAGGGCAAAGGAAAATGGAGCTCTTCAACTACTAAGCAAAAATCTGCTAATTCTGCATATTCGAAGAAGGAAGATAAAGATGAGAAGAAATCAGAAAAGCAGAAATTGTTTTGTAAGTATTGTAAAGGGAATAATCATATCATAAAGAACTGTCCAAAACTGGCTGCTAAAGAGGCAAAGAAGAAAGAGACTGGAATGGTTGTTACAGAGGCCTCTACACCAAAAACAGAGTCTGCAAATCTTGTGCAGGAAGAAGAATGGGAGTTTAATACTGTCTGCAATTTTGACCCATCTTCTCATGAGCAATGCATGTCTGTAGTAGACTCAAATGTTTGGTATTTTGATAGTGGGGCGACCAAACATATTACCTCGCAGCGCAGTTTCTTCTCTTCACTCGAGCCTACCCCTACAGGGAATATTGTTACATGTGCCAACAACTCCTCTTATCCTGTTATGGGAGTTGGTAAGATCATTTTGACTACTGCTAATGGTAGTTCTTTCACTTTGTCAGATGCTTTATTTGATCCAAGGATAAAAAAGAACCTGTTATCAATGTCTGCATTAGCCAAGATTGGCTTGCTTGTGAAATTTGTAGATGAACGGTGTACAGTTCATGATCTATCAAATGGCGATGTGATAATTGCTTCTCGCATTTTATGTTGTGGGTTGTATAAGCTCATAGACTATGAAAGATCTGTAAATGATTTGGCATGTACAGTAAATGATTCTCAGGCTATGTCAGATGCAAAGTTTTGGCATGCACGCTTTGGTCATCTGAATTTTGCTAGTTTGATATGCCTACAGAAATCTGAAATGGTGTCTTCTTTGCCCAAACTTGAAGCACTTGGAAAACATGTTTGTGAAGGCTGTATTTTGGGCAAAATGCAACGTTCCTCCTTTCCAAAAGATGGTTCAGTTCGGGCTACACAGAAATTGCAGTTTGTACATAGTGATGTATGTGGTCCTATGCAAACACCCTCTTTCGGAAATTATCTTTACTTTGTGACTTTCATTGATGATTTTTCCAGGCATGCATGGGTATATCCATTGAAGGCAAAGTCCGAAGTGTTCATGTGCTTTTAACAGTTTTTGGTTTTGGCTGAAAATCTGTGAGCATGTAAAATGGGCACCCTCCATTCTGATCAAGGGGGGGAATATATGTCTTCCGATTTTAATGCATTTCTGGCTGAATGTGGGATAAAACATCAGTGTACAGTGTCGTATACACCTCAACAGAATGGAGTTGCTGAACGAAAGAACAGGTCACTCATGGAGATGGTGATGTGCATGGTCAAGGGTCAGGCTTTACCACATAGTTTCTGGCTTGAGGCTGTCATGTGTGCAGCATATGTACTGAACAGGTGTCCCACTAAACTGATGCAGTCTATCACTCCATATGAGGCTTGGAATGATCGCAAGCCATATGTTGCTCATCTGCGTGTTTTTGGTTGTTTGGCATATGCACTAGTGCCTGAACAACATCGCAGAAAATTGGATGATAAGGCAGTAAAATGTATTTTTGTTGGGTACAGTTCTGAAAGTAAAGGCTATTGTCTGTATCATCCACACACTAAACTCATTCTGGTTAGCCGTGATGTTGTCTTTGTGGAAGATGCTATTCAGCCATTGCTTTTATGTACTAAGGAGATATCTGTTAGCTCCAAAGACATGTATGATACATTGATGCCTCTTTTTAAAGGTGGACAGTCTAGTGCTGGTCCTAATGAGGCAACTCCTCAGCCTTTGCGGGTTTCATATGATGATGCAGATCATTTCATTTCTGACGCAGATTTACATGATGCACTTGTTGATGAGAGAGCTAATATTCAGTATGCAAAAACTATGCCAAAATGGCTGGTGGAGACTGTAGCTCAGTGATGAGTAGCACCTCCTTTAATGTCAATCCGGGAAGACGTGAGGATGGTATGAAGACCTCGAGCAAGTGACGGCACAAGTGTGTGAGTGAGAAGCACACAAGCATGCACCCACATACACACACACGCGCACACACGGCAAGACAAAGAGTGAAATGCAATGGAGTTCTTAGATTTCTTTCAAAAAGCTCTTACAAGTTTGTTTCAATTACAATATACCCCCAAAAATGAGCTCTCCAGCTCTTTTTATAGTTTTTGACTAGGTTTTGGCCCTGTCCAGACCTAGTGTCCGGCCTAGTTAAAAATTAGGTTCCAGGGCTAATTTGAGGACTTAAACGGAGTCTAAAAAATACGAAAATTGATATGTAGGTACTTCTAAGGCTCCTCAAGCTCAAGGACTCCTTGGCTTGCACAAAATGGAGCTACAAAAATATGAAATGGTATTTACAATGATTGTTAGTGATAAGAATCATTGTTAAAAGATGTTGATTTGGAAAAAATTGAAGGGCCTATCTGCCAGATTTGCGTCGACTGCTTTGTCTACTTACTCCTTCACCTTGTTCTGACTCTCTCCGCTGGCTTCCTTGTCTAGTCGGTCCTTGGGTGCCCATACTGCTCTCAACACCCCCCCCTCTCTCGCGTCTGTCGTCCCTTACAGACCCTTGTTGCTGGGAGTGTTGGATGTAATATTCCACAACCTGAGTGGCAAGCTAATGTTCTTGTATGCGTAGTCCGCGGGCCAAATCTGTCATCATACGATCCCAATCAATTGGTCCTGGAATGTCCGGATGTGGCAGTCGTAACTGATCTGCATGGATCGCTTGTTCTACTGCGAATAGGTGTAGCAAATGTGTGGGTCTGGGAATGAAAATTTCCGAATGATATTCCCAGAATCCCGTAGAGAACATTTCCTCAAATGTCTGCTTGAAGCATGCGGGTAAGTACTTTATTCGTGCATGCCAAGCAAAGATGATAGTGACCGAGGGGGTCTGGCTCATGTCGTAGACTAAATCCTTGTTACCTTGAGAGAATCCAGGGGCAGAGATGTATGGAGCTTGGACATTCCGAAAGGTTTTGAAGACAATGGTCATGAGCTCGAATATCTTCATACACATTTTCGCTGCTATGTCGGGTACATTATTTAGACGTGTAGACCAGTGCCGAATTGTTGATATCATGTAAGCTACGGTTGGGGTCCCCCGAGGCGGAGCAAAATATGGATAGTTAACCCAAGCCGAGCATTCTTTATTGTTGCGTACCTTGATTGAAAATGCTTGCCATGATCTGCGACGTACCACTGGGCAATAGCATGGATTATACTTGATATATAGTGGCATGGTTGCCCAGGTGCTCATCATCTCTGGGTAATCGGTTAGTAGACGTGCACGCCAATTAGGTTGGAAGATCGAGCCAGCACGTGCATCTGTCGGTAAATCCCCTATCTCAAATTGAGTGGCGAATGTGGGCTCCTTCCCTGTATGTCTTTTGACTTCTGCATTATAATCATGTAGTAAGACAAAATAAGGCATGTATTGTGACTCTGATGTTGTGATTAACCGTTGATGGGATAGATTTTGAAAGTAGGAAGACCGAAGGACAGTTTCTTCCAGATTTGTGAGAGATTGCATTTGCACGGCCACACGATCATCATGTGTCTTACCCACTTTCTCGACCCTTTTGACCCAATCTGGAACTTGAATTTCTAACGTGTCTTGTCCTTCTTCTGTAGTTCGACCACCAGGCGTCGGCATAGGCTCGTATGGCTCTTCATAGCTGTCATCAACGGGGATTTCCACTACTGTTTCAGGTTCTGGTTCTTCAATGGGCGAGGGTGGCCTTTCATATGGTAGGAGGCGTGCTTGGAGTTCTGCCACCCATTTCCGGAGGGTCTCTACTTCTTCTGTAGAGTGTTGCAAGATTGCCGGCTCCTGTTGAGCTGTGGGAACACTGGCTATCTGTTTCTTTAGATCTGCACATTCAGTCTCTAGTTTTTCATATGACTCCAAGAAATTTGCATGCTCCTCAAGTAAGATGCGAATGTCTTCCGATGGGACTGCTCTATATCTGGTAGGGCTAATGGTTGCTCCTACGGTTCCTTCCATAGCCGCTTCAAAGTTGTCTTGGTTTTGTTGTTGAAGTCGTTTGTTCTCTTCTAGTGCTGCGGCCATATGCTTCCTTAATAGCCCAATGTTGCATCTGAGTGTAGCGTTAGAGATCATTTGCGCTTGAAGCACTGTTTCTAGTTCTTTGACTGCTTGGTCATCTATTGTTGATGTCTTTGATTCCAATTCGGAGTGAGCCTGCTGTAGGGTGGTATGCTCGGTTAGGAGCGTTTGGTAGTCAGCTTCAAGAGAGGTGACCCTAGCTTGCAGACGTTGAGATTCTGCCTGGAGGGCCGTAGTGCGTTCTTCCAATTGATGATATTCTTGTCGTAGTTGATGTGCACACTGAAGTAATGTGTTGAACGTGCTATTTACATTATGAGATGCAAGGGGAAAAGTTTGAAATGCAGGGGAGGTGGGAATAGGCAGGGGGGTAGTGAATGCTGTGTGTGCCAATGATGTGAGTGGTGAGGTGGGGGGTAAGGGAGGGGAAGATGGTGGAATCGTGGGGAGAGGTGCTTTGGTTGGTGAAATGTCCATTGGGTCAGACACGGTGGTGTGTACAGGGGCTACCATGTAGGTGGGTATGGTAGGTGAAGTGAGTGTGGTGCTCGTGTAAATTGATGTCGTTGCGAACATCGGAGAAATGTGCCTCGGAAACATTGGAGAGCAGATGAACTGCTCCACAAAGGATGGGTATTGGGGTGGCGCGGTCAGGTTGAAAGAGGTGTAGGGGCCAGATGGGAAGTGAGGGTCATGGAATGGAGGTACCCGTATTGGGGGATAGGTCGGGAAACATAGGGTGCCTTCTGTGGGTGATGGGTTTCCAACTACACTTGGAATTATGGGATGGCCAGTCATGGGTTCAGAGGATAGAAGGGACGAAGTGTACAAGGGATTGGTGACGAAGGAGAAGAGGGTGTCTTGTGAGGTGGGTTCTCGAAATGAGAATGATTTGAATGAGGATGGGTTATAAGTGAAGGTAGAGGTGATGACTGTCGTTTCTTCCATGGTGGGAGGTGGTGGTGGGGGTGGAGAAGGTGGTGATGGAGGATGCTGGGGTGAGATGGGTGATGTCTGAACGAAGGTTTCGGCAGAGAGGTCAGTGGTGGTTGTGGGGGTGGCTGTTGTCTCAATGGGTACTTCATGTTCTGTGACGGGTATCCTGATAGTCTTACCTACTCGTGGTAACGTGTCAACTCTGCGTTTGTCATACCTTACGGACTGGCGGACTGCAGTGTGGACAGCCTCCGGAACTCCTAAAGATTCTGACACTAATTTGAGGGTGTCAATGAAATGTTGGTCCACCCCTTCGTCTGATAGCATTTCTTGCATCAAAGCTTGACCGGATACAAGAGAGAGTTGATGCCTTTCTTGTACTGCTTTGATTGTGTCGTATAACCTTCGTAGTTGAGCTGTATATGCTGGTGCACCTACAAGTTCTGGCACTTCTTGTTGCTCCTCTTGATGCTCTTGATCATAATCCTCCTCATCATCCTCCTGTTCTTCATCTCCGTCATCCTCTGCATCCACTTCAACAGGTGTGACAGGTGCTTGGGAGGTTGTGGCCTGCGTTTGCACGTTTTCCGCTTGTTGTGCCTCTTTGGCCTCCAACTCTACATCTTGTAATAATTGCTCGAAATCTTCATTAGTGAGTTCTTCCAAAGGTGCACCACTAGGAAATTCAAGATCGGTTGGGATGGGAGGGAATATCAAGGTGGAACCATCGGTGCTGCGTCTTGGAAGTTGGAGTGTGAATGGTCGGACTCTTCGGGGTGGAGGGGTGATGTCTGGTGTTAGGGTGGCTCCACGTGGTTGAGCACATGGGACTTGGACAGTGCCTCTCATCTTCTTAGAAGGGGGTCCAGTGGATGTCCTGCCTCTAAACTGCTCTACCCGATTCCACATTAGGGCCCGTTGGATCGGAATGTCATAAGCCAAACACCTATAAATGATTCTTGTCAGAGCACAGCAACCATATAAAACCTGTTTCCGCGGCCATCGTTTGTGAGCTAGGTGTATCTGATCAATTATCCAGTGGGGTAAGTTGATGGTGAGGCTCTGTGTCTCTGCCAGATACAAGCTAAACCAAATCTTTTTGGGCGGCATGGTGAATCTATCTTGTGCCGGGAAAGCAAAATGTTGCATGCACATGCAAAGGTGTATTGCAATATTAGGCATCATGGACACCATGTCCTTGAGTTTGGTGAGACTTTGATTCTTCATGTAATCCGGTACTAGGGTTTCCTTCTCTATAGGAATATGCATTCCGCGCATATCTAGAGCCTCTCTCACCAAATTGTTTGATAGCCTGAACCTCTTGAGCTCATTCCCCTTTGTCAGAGATGGAATCACAAATGAGCTTGCACCTTTTGGGTTCTGGTTTGGAGTCAAGGTGTTGATGAGATAGTAGCATTGCATGAAGTCAGGTTTTGGGAGTCGTGCACTGAAATAGGCACTCAATCCTGCCTTTTCCCATATCGGACGTAGACCTTCTGCATTTTGTAATTTCTCAAATTCTCTTGTAAAGAAATGGTATCTGCCTTGCTTCCCATTGAAGTCCAACTCTGATTCCCATAGGTACGTTCCTTCACCCAAGGGTCCTGCCACCTCGGTAAACCAGTGGGAAGTCTTTCCCACGGGCATGGTGTGGCCACGTGGAGGGTCCGCAATAGGTATGATTTTGACGGCCTGCAATTCTTCTCGTCTTTCATTTGTCTCAGGCAAAACGGGTAAACTGTCTAAGTCCACCACTTGCGGGCTTGTTTCTGTGTGAGAGCTAGTTCCTGCTGCCTCAGCCATGTTGAAAACTTCGCAGCTGGTTCTGTGAGAATATATGAATAAACGTTAACATTGCAATGGACACAAAAATGACACGGTGTCCCTTGTTACAACATTAACTTAAAGTTCGGGAGTGGTTAGGGGTTAGTAGGTGCTCAGTGCTAGTGTGTGTAGTTAGGAATTGGGTAGACCTACGAGCTAAGCGGAATGATGTGAAGTGAGAGTGAAGCGGTTAGTAGGTGGTCATGGATTTACAATTGGGGTCTGGGGGTTTGTTACAAGTCTTGGGCTGCCAAATGCAGTGGATGGGTTTTGTTCTTGGTTCCGTAGAGACTCTCGAGAGCTTTATAGGCGTGTCAGCTTGGAAGTGAGGCCTTTTAGGGACCCATTTACAAGTGATTCTGTTCGTGCTCATGGGCCTTGGTGTTGAAAATGAGTGGATGTAGGCTGTGCGAGTGAATGGATCATGCTGTGTAGGGTGTGTTCTTGGTGTAGCTATTTGAGCCCGCAAACAAGCCTTAGGCACCCAAATTTGTCTTGATTGTGGGCTGGCCTTCATCGACTTCTTGGGCACCCAAATAGACTTCACGTTAGCAGATGAGCTTCTAAAAGACTTCTTATTATTATCGGGTTGTTGGTCACTAATAAGAGGCTTTGCCCATGTGGTTGGCTTAAGTGCAACCGGGTGTTCGCCTTTCCGCACCCACACTTGTTTCACTTGCTGAGACATTTTGCTGCGCAGGTACTTTTGATTTCCAACATAGGTAGTACTCTGCTTCTTCTTCCTTTGATCCACCTTTGGTTGCCACCTCCCTCTGGCCTTTGGAAAAGAAGGGAGTTCCGTTGCATCCCTGACTCCTTTTTTGCAACCATCATTCCTCTGCAACACATAGTTTTGGACAAGAACAGCATGGTCATCTTCATGTGTACTCCTGGAAGGACCAGGAGTCTGTGCCTTTCCTAGTTCCTTGAGTGCTCCATTATCTAACTCTATTGTAATTCGACTATGATTGACCCATACCTGAAGAAGTCCACTTCTTAGGTTCAAGTTGACTGCTTGGTCATAGATCCAGTCTTGACCCAAGACAAGGGGTTCCGTGAGGTCCTCATCTTGACACACTAGTACTTTAACTGTCATTGTCTCATCATGAATGTAGAGGGGAAGTTCCACCTCGCCCATGCAAGGGGTTTCCACGCCTCCCAATCCTATGAGATATGCTTCCACAGGATTGACAGTTAACTGCAACTCTTGACAGTAAGACAACCTAACAGCGCTAGTGGCTGCACCTGAGTCAATCAAGGCTTTTACAGTCCTTGCACTCTTTCCTTGTCCTATATCTAAGGTTATGAAAGGACGTCGATCAGTTATCCTATGTGAGCTTGTTCCTGCGACTTCACACATTGCCATATGATATCCTTGATCTGCATAGTCATTTGTTCTAGGCTGATCTCTACCTTGCCTTCGCAACTTCATCCTTCTGATGCGTTCTAAAGCTTCTGCTTGAGCTTCTTCTCGAATTCGCTTTTCTTCCTCTTTGCGTTTCTTAGCAGTGTTAAGTCGGCTGAGCATTTCCTCCGTGAGGGGTTTTTGATACAACTTGACTCTGCATCCGCTAATATAGTTGGGGAGAACATCACCTTCTAATGTGGCTAGTTGCACAGCTCCACTTGTGGAGATCCTATTAATGATCATGGGTCCGTAGCCTCTCTTTTCTAGCTTCCTCGCCTGTTGTTTCAACGTGTATACTAGTACTAGGTCTCCTGCTTTCAAACCTTTATCCTTCACATGGGCATCAAAGTATGCCTTCTGTCTCTTCTTAGCTGCATATATCCCTGTGGCTGCTCTCAGTCTTGTTTCTCCTAATCGTTCAAGGTCAAAAAGTCTAGAGGAGAGTTCATGACCCGTCCATTCGTGCTCTTGTGCTACTTTCAATGTAGGTATTAAGAAGTCCAAGGGTAGCACAGCATTTTGGCCAAATACCATCTGAAAGGGGGTGGCTTGGAGTACCGTTTTGTAGGCGACTCGGTATGCCCAAATAGCATGGTGTAGCTGTTTGTCCCAATCAGAGCGTTTATTATTCACTAATTTCGTCAGTACATGCATAAGATCTTATTGGTGCTCTCAACTTGTCCATTAGCTTGAGGGTGATAGGGGGCAGACTTCTTATGTATTACCAAGAATTCTTGGAGTAGATTTTCAATTACTTCGTTCAAGAAGTGAGTGCCTCTATCACTTACAAGCTCTATAGGTAGCCCATATCTTGTGAATACCTTCTCAAACAAGAATTTAGCAGTTGTTTGAGCATCGTTCTTCGTCGTGGCTTTTACCTCTACCCACTTAGTTAGATAGTCTGTTGCAACAATGATATATTCCGCATGGGAACTCTTAGCTGGGGGATTAATAGGACCTACGAAGTCTATTCCCCACTTAGAGAATGCACGTCCACCCATCATAGGTTTCAGTGGCATCTCATCTTTACGTATAGGATACTGGGTTCGCTGACAGACATCACACCGTTTCACATAGGTATGTGCATCCATGTGAAGGGTCGGCCACCAGAAGCCTGCAAATAGTATTGTCTTGATCACCCGATCTGGTCCAAAGTGTCCTCTTGCTACACCTTGGTGAGCAGTTTCCAAGATCTTAAGATATTCACTTTCATGGACACATAGCCTCAGGTAACCATCTTTACCACGCTTATATAGATTATCACCAATAAGTGAGTAATCCTGGGCTTCTTGTTCTAAGCTCCTTTTCCTAGCCAGAGTCATGTATGGAGGGAATGTGTTTGTCCTCAGGAAGGATACTAGAGGTTCACTCCAATCTGGCACAATGGATACTTGATAAAGAGTGGCGTGTTCCACAGGTGGTTTTGTGCAGCAGATTGGGCATTCCTTGCACAACTTTTGGACATCAGCTTCCATAGTTGGCCAATGTACTCCGAGTCTCTTTAGGGTCTGTAAAGTTTGTTGCTTTGAGTAGTGTTGCTCTAACGCACCTACATGTGCTAATTGCAACCATTTAGCGTACTCATCCTCTTCTACGCAACAAGCCAAGATCCCTTGATCTGTGTGCTTGTACATACTTCCAGCCATGATGTGGTACTTTTGAGCTTTCACAACCTCTCTATTCCGTGTGTTCACCACTGGATGATTAGGCACGTACGTCAATACTGGTACCAATGGCTTAGCCCACTGCGGTACGACTTCCAAATTAAACAAGTAAGCATCAGGAAGGTCATCTGATACTCCTTGTGGGGCTTCTCCCGACGTGAGCCTAGAGAGATGATCTGCTCTTAAATGAGTCCTCCCTTTCCTTACCACAACCTCAAAATCATACTCCATTAGCAAGAGAAACCATCTCACTAATCTTCCTGTATTGCATGGCTTGTTTACGAGATATAGCAATGCTTGATGATCAGTAAAAAATTTAAACTTATTTGCAAGCAAATAGTGTCTAAATTTCTTAACTGCATATACCATGCCTAAACCTTCTCTCTCCGTGGTGTAATTTCGTTCAGCTGCATTCAATTGTCTACTAGCGTAGGCAATTGGAAGATCCATATTACCTTCACCAGTAGGTTGAGCAAGCACACACCCAATGGCATAATTGGATGCATCCACGTGAACATGGAATGGTTTATTCCAATCTGGTGTGGTCAAGATTGGTGCTGAACATAATCTTTGTTTAAGCTCCTGGAAGGAATTCTCACATTCATCCGTCCACTCAAAGTTAGTCAGAAGTCCGTACATGGGCTTTGCAATGACAACATACATGTGTATAAATCGTCGGTAATACCCACAATGCCCCATGAAAGCTTGTACTTCCTTGACATTTTTTGGCCTAGGTAGCTCTGCTATAGCTCTCACTTTCTCTTCATCAGTGGATATGCCATTCTTTGACACTATGTGTCCTAAAATCTTGCCTTGCCTGACCATGAAAACACATTTTTCTGGGTTCAGGCAGACTTGATATTCTCTACACTTGTCAAAGATTTGTCTGAGTTCAGGGATATGGGTTTGTCTAATGTTGGAATGAGCACAAAGATCATCAACATAGACTTCTAAATTCTTCCTCAGGAACTCTTTAAATACATGGCACATTAGTCTCTGGAAGGTTGCGGGGGCATTGGTAAGCCCAAATGGCATTACTCTAAAGGCAAAAATACCCCACTCTGTGGCAAAAGCTGTTTTATGCTGATCTTCTGGAGCTACGGCTACTTGATTGTAACCCGAAAATCCATCAAGGAAGCTGTACACTTCCTTGCCTGCCACTCTTTCCAAGAGATGTTTTGTGATGGGAAGCGGATAGTTATCTCGAATTGTGGCTGCATTAACCTTCTTCAAGTTAATGCACACACGCAGCTTGCCATTCTTCTTGGGCACCACTACGATGGGGGATACCCACTCAGTATGCTCGATTTCATAGATAAATCCAGCTTCAACCAATCTATCTATCTCCTCTTTGATCTTGGCAGCGTAATTATCGTTATATGTATAGGGCTTTTGCTTAGAGGGTTTAGCATCTGAGGTCATGGGGATAGTGTGTGAGCATACGTCAGGGTCAACACCTTTCAAATCCTTGTAACTCCAAGCGAATACATCTCTATATTCTCTTAGCAAGGCAATTAACGCATGCTCTTCTTCCTCTGTTAGGTCATGGCCTATGTACGTGCATCTCTCCTCTCCTTCTTTTAGGGCCACTACTATTTTCTTGGTGGTTTCTTTGTTATCATAGGCCTCTCCTGATTATGCCTCTCGTTTCGGCATTCTGATCATGACTCTTCTGTCATCTATCTCATACTTCTTAAAATTTTCTGGGACCTCAAACAAAGATTCTTCCTCTTCTGGTGAGACTTCTCTCTTCTTTCGTTTCTTCCCTTCTTCCTTCAGAGTCACATGTGTTGTTAATCTTACATCATTTGTAATCTCTCCATGCCTCTGGGGTTGAAATTCTACTTCATGGAAGTATTCTTCATCTGATGCAAATGGTGGGTCCATAATGATTGACTCTAGATCGGAGTCGCTTGCATCCTCAAATGCATCAGGGCTAGGTTCGCATTCTTCTAGAACTGCCTCTCCCATGATTGGCTCTATGGAGAAGACTGAAATATCATAGCCATCCTCATCACAATGAGGTGTCCATTGTTCTTCATTGATGGCTACATCCATTGTTGCTAGGATTTCTGCCCAGCCGTGGGGTTCAAATTCTTCGTCTGGAAAAACTACAGGTGCATAGGCTGGGTCTTGGATTGATCTATGGGTTTCTTTTGCACCTACCTCTCTGGCTTTTTCTCTCTTCTCTTCGTCTACTACTACTTTGCACATCCATAAGTGGGTGTCTTCATGCATCCATGAGGATCCTGATCCTATGGAATGCACCGATTCCGTATCATCTTTGGCTCTATGGATGGGATTCCATTGGATGGGAGGGACATCTCTATGAGAGTAATCTTTGAGATTTACTTTGGTTGTAACGCCTAAGTGTTGCAAATACAAGGAGTTGGTTCCCCAGTCCTGTACCACTTGCAACTGTCGCATAAATGGTCTTCCCAAAATCATCTCATAGGCATGATTTTTGCTGAAGTCACATATAGCAAATGTGTGCTCAAACTCGACACCACAAGTGGTGAGAGTTATTCCTTCTAGCAATCCTAAGGGTCTCTCAATATGACCATCGGCCATCTGCAATTTCATTCTCGTTGGCCTGAGTGCTGGCTTGCCCCAACGCTTCCATAGGGAAGTGGAAGCAATTGCAACTCCTGCACCTGAGTCCAAAATTGCCTTGGTGGTGTACTCCTGGTAGGTAATGGGAAGATAGGTATTACCTTCTTCACCTTCACACATATCTCCTATCTTATCCAAGGGTATTTCTAGCACTGTCCTATGTGATCCTACCTGGGAATGAGGTTGTGTTATCTCTGGTACTTGTTTGGCTACATGTTTCCATAATTCAGGTCTAACCTTGAGTAGCTCTTCTAACTTGAGATTGCACTGCACTTTCGTGTTTTTCACTACCTCTGTGTTCCTAGGTAAGACTGAGTCCTCATTTCGTACCATGACCGTGGGTGCTCTCATATAAGTAGACTTAGCTTCCCATGGGCCTGTGAAGTGGGGTAATTCTTGTAGAGAGTTAGACTCAAAGTCTAGTCTGTCCTGAGAGTGGGTGCTCTCCTGCTCCTCATAAATGGATGGGATGTCTTGTGGGAACTGATCGTGTGCATCATCCACAAGTTCAATAGGAGGAGGGACTTCACTCTCTTTAGCCCATTTGTCTTCTTGAATCTCGCGTAGGAATTCTGGTGTGAATCGATTCATAGAAGATGATGTGTCTGGCTCCGTAGAGTTAGGCACATAGGCTTCAGGCACACAGGTTTCCTGAGCAGGAATGCTTAATCTTTCACTTGCCTTGTCCTTGCGTTGAGAGGCGGGTTCCTTTTCTGATTGTGCAATCAGCTTCTCTATTCTTTCTAACAGTCCATCAAAGTGCAACTGTGTCTTTGCTGAACTAGAGATGTTAAATAGGCGACTGGCCTCAAACATGGTCTGAGCCAATTCCACCATTTTGGCACAAATTTTAGTTCGTTCTAACCCTAGTTCTGCTCTAGGGTAGCACTTTTCATGATCAGTTACGTTTGGCCCTTCTTGGATTCTGGCATGATATGCTTTAAGCATCATATTAAGGTCTTCGGGAGTGGGATCAGCTAAAACTGATCCTGCTTGGGGTGGTGGGTGGGTCACGTGGGGTGTATTAGCGGGTGGAGGGATGGAGGGTGATGTGGATGGTAGCGGTGGGAATGTGTGAGAGTGCGGTTGGGATGTGATCTCTTGGCCTTGGTTTCTCGTAGACTCTCCTCAAGTTCACTTATCTTCTTTGCCCATTGCCTTTTCATACGTTCACGGCTATCTCTCCAAGCTCTAGTCCTTTTCTTGGTTATGCTCTCAGTTTCACTAGCTGTTGGGCTCTTTTCCTGGTCTACCCCTTGGTTTTGCTGCAATGCTTGAGCTCTAGTGACTACCTGTACGGGAGCAGTGGAAGTGACACTTCCTGTGGAATCTACCACTAACCCAATAACGTTGATAGGCGTGATTTTTGGCATATTATTGGGGTTCTTTGGGCAATCTCGTAAGAGATGCTCTTTTCCACAATCTTGGCAAAAGCCTTGGATCGTCACTGATTGGGGTTGTGTAGGTGGAGGTAAGGGGCAATCACGAATGAGGTGATCTCCTTGGCATCTGTAACACGGTCCTCTTGGGAATGGAGGTCTTACTTGCCTAGGTTGAGGCCTAGGGTTGGGGTTTGCATACATGACGTTTGTGTAATCTGACTCCCAACTAGGTTCACTCGGTTCTTCACTATAGTAGGACTCACCATGTTCAGGAGATTGCATGTAGTAAGCCTGGGGACTATCAACATGTGTAGAATCAAAGCTATGGTCACTGGGATCACTTTCAGAAAGCAGTGGTGTTACAGGGACTATAGCTCTATTCAAGTTTTCTTCTGCAACAACATACTTTACCGGAATCACATTAGCTGGGGCTGGGGGTTGTTGTGCTAGCACAGGCTGAGGCCTTTGTTGGTTTTGATATTGTGGTTGATAATTTTGTTGTGGCCTGCCATATGGCTGTGGAGGGTACTGGTTCTGGTATCTTCCCTGTGGTGGATAGGGTTGAGGATAGGTTTGCCTAACTGTTTGCTTATTGTAGGGGCAATCTTGTGCGGTGTGATTGGTGTACCTCCGTTCTATGGTGCAGTACTGGCTACTAGGATTTACTTGGGGCTGAGCCATAATGGGGCATACGTTTGCCATGTGGTCGCCACCACAAGTATAGCACCTTTTCACAGGGGCAAACCTTGGGATTTGTTTGCTAGTTACACCTAATTTCTGAGCTACTTTCTCTGCAAGTTCCTCAATTGATGTGGATTGTGTGGATGAGAGGTTAGAGGCACTATCTGAATCTTTATATATCTTGGAAAGCTCTAACTCCTCCCCTAGGTTATCCTCAATATCAATGCACATGCGTACACAATCTTCTATGGTCCTAGGGTCCTTCAAGTACACATAAGATCTCAATTTGGTACTTAGCAATCCATCCAGGAATAAAGCCACTTGCTTAGCTGGTGTGGGTAGCTCCGAAACAGGGCATCTTTCTAAGTATTGCCTAAATCTTCTTCCTGCAAGTCTCACGGTTTCTTGAGGGGTTTGCTTGAAGCTGTGAATCAGCGAGGAGGTATTATGCCTTATGCCACTCTTAGAGAATTCAATAATGAAAGCCTCTAGGAGTTGGTCTATGCTCCTGAACTGCCTCTCATTTAGTGGCTGAAACCATGTTAGAGCAATGTTCCTAAGGGTCAGACCAAAGGCACTGTACTGCGTGAATAGATCCTCCACTTGTTCAGCTCTCAGGACTTGCCTAAACTCAGCCACATGATCGTATGGATCTCCAGTGCCATCGAAGTAGTTCTTCATGGACTTAACTAGCTGAGTCGGTCTCAAAGTCCTTGTGTGCTCTCTAGGTCGTGGTAGAGGTAACTCATCCGCATTTCTTTGATTCCTGTGAGCTCTAAGAATCTCAGGTTCTACTCTATTTGTTTCCGACCTCGTTCTTTCTCTACCCACTGGGTTGGCAAAGCTTACTTCTGGTCTATCTCTACTTTTGTCTCTTTGCATTCCATGAGCTAGGGATGTTCCAGCTCTAGGGTGACCATAGGATACATTCGATCTTGGTTGGGGAAACACGAATTCACCCTTCCAAGTGTAAGCATGCCTATCATGTTCTGTCACCACAAAGATCCTCTCCGAAGCGTGATCTAAGTAGGTCACTCTACCTGGGCTATCAGGATCCTTAAACTCATGGA
Organism: Ceratopteris richardii; assembly: GCA_020310875.1. NCBI lineage: Eukaryota > Viridiplantae > Streptophyta > Polypodiopsida > Polypodiales > Pteridaceae > Ceratopteris > Ceratopteris richardii. Next base: position 121,814,366 of record CM035418.1, read on the forward strand.
TCATGATTGTTCCTATATCAATTGGCCGATCAGGTTTGTACCTCCAAAAGGCTTCGTCCGTCTCTCGATTGATGAGCAAATCTATGCTCTTATTATCCTGGGGAATCCACTCCGGTGTGATAATCCTAGTCAGAACCGATTTACCTCGAGGGGTTCTAGGTTCTGCCCCCATGTTTCCTTGCTCCAGGTCACCTAAGTCTGCTTCAGGGATCACATTTCCAAATTCGTCCGTCCTATCTGGGTGACTGGTGACTACATATATGGTTCCTTCTTTGTCCAAGTATGCTCCGTTTTCGAACTTGACAACTGGGTGCTCTAGTCCAATGGATTGATCAGGATTCTTAATCTGTACTACAGATCTTCCTAGGCCGTCCTCATAGATGCTGGCACCTAATCGGTTGGTCCTAAGGTATTCCAACTGCGTTTTGTAGGGGCCTTCTACCCTGTGCAAGTATGGCACTCCTGAACTGCCTGTAGGTCTCTCCATACCTTGAGACATCTCGGATTCACTAGTCTCAGAACTTGGGTAGTATGAGTGGTGACTCAACTGCTGGGCCCAAGACCTAGCAGTGTGGTTGACACTAGCCTCTAAAGACCTAAGGCTTTGTCTATCCCTTACTAGATGTCGTCCTGATCTAAGGTTCATATGCCTATTTAAGTAGCCCAATTTTTGCCCAGAGTACAACCTCGTTGCAGAGTCCTTTTGTACCAATTACTTAATCCCCTTTTTATGTTGATTATCGTGTTTATACTCTTGTCTGATATTACGTCGTTAGGAATACTTGAGTTTAATTTCGGACTTTAGTTTGATCGTTTCACGTTAGGTTCTTTTCCTTTAAGGTTGTCGTTCACACACACAGGTTCTCTCTTGTCTTGAACTTGATTTCTTAGATAATCTTTGATTTATCTCGGGCCTATCGTTGCCTGGAATTACTTCTAACACTACCCGCACTTAGCCTAAACTAAGAATTGACAGAGAGAGTTGCGGGTTTTCCAACCTTGAGTTCCTTTCCTTGTGTTGTTGCTCTGGTGTGCCCAGGACGCGCGTTCCCAAGCTTGCACTTACACTTGCTTAGACCGCCTTTCGATGCTCTCAATAGATCTGTAAAGTTCCAAAGTTAGCTTTAATATTTAAATTCCAAAGACAGAACCAATCACTTTCATTCATGTAACACTTCACCAATTTGCACCATGATTCTTTGGACACACTCTAGAGATCCCTGAATTTTATTCCCCCTGGGTATGGTCAACTTAAAAATACCCTATCTAAAAATCAACGCATTATCTTTATAAAAAACAGTTGAGGGCGTGTAGTATATGCCACAAGCTTTCCAACAAGCCCTAGAGCTCAAAAAATGGATTTCGTATGAAAAAGTTGTGACCGTTCAGGGTTCTAGGGTTAAGACAGGGTTCAAACAGGATCACTGTGCAACAGGTTTTCCCCAAGTTGTTTTCCTAAGGCCTCCTAATGTGCTCTAGAGTAAAATATTTATGCCCAAAATTAGCCCAACTCTTCAATTAACAAACCCTAAAAAATTTGGCTAAAATTGGCTGTCAATCGCGATGGACAGGGCTGTCAATCGCGATGGACAGGGCTGTCAATCACGATGGACAGGGGGTTCAGTCAATCGCGATGGACACTCAATCAATCGCGATGGACAGGCTATCGATCGCGATGGACGGGAGTTCAGTCAATCGCGATGGACAGAGGGTTCAGTCAATCGCGATGGACAGAGGGTTCAGTCAATCGCGATGGACAGAGGGTTCAGTCAATCGCGATGGACAGGCTATCGATCGCGATGGACATGAGTTCAGTCAATCGCGATGGACAGAGGGTTCACTCAATCGCGATGGACAGGCTATCGATCGCGATGGACAGGAGTTCAGTCAATCGCGATGGACAGAGGGTTCAGTCAATCGCGATGGATAGGCAGTCGGTCGCGATGGACTGTCAGTCAATCGCGATGGACAGAGCTGTCAATTGCGATGGACAGGGCTCTCAATCGCGATGGACTGAAATTTTGCAAGATTTTCAAAAATTTTGGTGGAAAGGTGGTGTGCAGGGTCTTTAGTCCACTGTGGTGCACTCAGATTTACCAAAAGGTGAAATTTTCTGTCAATCGCGATCGACAGGAGTCGGCGACTGCGAGACAGTTCTGCACATTTCCGTACCTGCGCGACGTGCTGAAGGGGATGATGATGCTGAAACCTGCAAGACACTCCAAGAACATGCAGAAAATAGCACACAACAGTTCGCTCTCTCGCTCTCTCTCACAAGTGAAATGAGGGAAATGAGGTGGAGAAGGTGATATAATCAAAAAACTGAAATTTTCGCGATGATGGTAGTGGAGGTGGAAGATGGTGAATATGATGATGGTGATGATGGTGGTGAAGTAAGAAAGAGGAAAAATAGGGAAAGTAGAGAAATTACCTACATCGCCAACGTCTCCAATCTACGTCTTACCATCACACGCTCGTCCTCAAAGCTCGATCCCCGGCAACGGCGCCAAAATTTGGTGTAGCTCAGTGATGAGTAGCACCTCCTTTAATGTCAATCCGGGAAGACGTGAGGATGGTATAAAGACCTCGAGCAAGTGACGGCACAAGTGTGTGAGTGAGAAGCACACAAGCATGCACCCACATACACACACACGCGCACACACGGCAAGACAAAGAGTGAAATGCAATGGAGTTCTTAGATTTCTTTCAAAAAGCTCTTACAAGTTTGTTTCAATTACAATCTACCCCCAAAAATGAGCTCTCTAGCTCTTTTTATAGTTTTTGACTAGGTTTTGGCCCTGTCCAAACCTAGTGTCCGGCCTAGTTAAAAATTAGGTTCCAGGGCTAATTTGAGGACTTAAACGGAGTCTAAAAAATACGAAAATTGATATGTAGGTACTTCTAAGGCTCCTCAAGCTCAAGGACTCCTTGGCTTGCACAAAATGGAGCTACAAAAATATGAAATGGTATTTACAATGATTGTTAGTGATAAGAATCACTGTTAAAAGATGTTGATTTGGAAAAAATTGAAGGGCCTATCTGCCAGATTTGCGTCGACTGCTTTGTCTACTTACTCCTTCACCTTGTTCTGACTCTCTCCGCTGGCTTCCTTGTCTAGTCGGTCCTTGGGTGCCCATATTGCTCTCAACACAGACTTTGCGTGACAACAAATTAGATTCACCTTCGTCATATTGTACTCGTTCAGGCTCTCATAGTGCCTCCTTTGCATCAAATTGCTATGCTATGGTTGTGTTTAGTCTCTGTGATGAGAATGAGTCTGTTTCTTTTGATGAACCACAGAATTCAGAAAATTGGATGGCTGCTATGCAATCTAAATATGATGCTATAATGAAGAATGGTACATGCTCTTTATGTGACTTGCCTCCTAGCAAGAAGGCCATTGCAGGAAAGAGGCATTGATTTTGATGAGACCTTTGCACCTACATGCCGTATGACTACTGTTCGGAGCATTTGTGCACTTGCAGCCCATCATGGTTGGAATGTACATCAGTTGGACATTAAAACAACATTTTTTGAAGGTGACTTGCATGAAGAAGTGTATGTTTTTCAGCCCCGTGGCTTTGTGTAGAAAGGGCATGAAAACCAGGTGTGCAGGTTAAAGAAGGCATTATATGGTTTAAAGCAAGCACCACGTGCTTGGTATGAGAAGATATACGCCTATCTAGTTTCACATGGTTTTGAGAACAATCCAACCAAAAGCACCTTATATGTTAAGCACGCTAATGATGTGCTTCTGATCATTGTTATCTATGTTGACGACATGCTGCTGACTGGTCCTATTGAGAAACATATTGCTGATTTCAAGGCTGATTTGCATGCCTCATTTGAGATGTCTTATTTGGGGCATTTGCATCACTATTTGGGCATTCAGTTTATGCAAGTTTAAGGTGGAATGGCTTTGTGTCAAATAGAATATATTGACATATTATTGCAGCATTTTGGCCTTGAAGATTGTAATCCTATTGCCACTCCTATGAAGACAGGTTTATGATTGAGTCTTCATGATGCTGGAGATGCATTTGATGTTGTTCTTGTTGGAAAACAATATCCTATTGATCCAATATTCTCCACTAAGTAAAGAATGTATAGTTGTGATACTACTCCCTCCTACAGCAAATATTGACGGGCGCTGTGGATAAGGGAAACTCCTTCTATAGAACCCACCCGGGTTCAAATCTCGTGACGGCCATCAGCAGCACGATCTTAGCAAAGCTCTTTTGGTGCTTTTAATCTATTAAAAGCTCACGCGAACGCGAAGAATAAAGGCGACGGACGGCGTTTCGAATTGGTGCTTTATTCATAGCTTTTTATTCATAAGCGATCGCTATTCAATCGTGTGCTTTTCATGGACAAAGAATACTATATAAACAAGTGCTTGGCTCACTTGTATTCATCCTTCACCTAGGATCAACACAAGCTTTCTAGAGCTTGGACCTCAGTAGAGGTGGTGTTTCTTCTAGCACATGGGGCAGCCATGGTGCTAACTTGAAGCATGTTGAGGAGCAGCTATGGAGTTCTTCTTAATGATTCTTCTTGGAGAAGATGAAGGGTGTGCTCACACTCTACCTCATGGAGAGGAGGTCATCTCTTGTTCATGGCAAGAAGACTTGATTATTCGCAGCTTGATGGTGAGGATCGCCCATCTACATGATGTATTTGAAGATCATCTTCTACAAGAAGATGTTAGGTTGAAGATTATCTTCTACAAGAAGATGTCTGGCTACTTCAAAGACGTTGGATGGGACCATCTACATGATTTTGAAGATTATCTTCTACAGGAAGATATTAGGTTGAAGATTGTCTTCTACAAGAAGATGTCGGGCTACTTCAAAGACATTAGATGGTGATTAACATAAGATTCACATCTTATGTTAAGTATTCAGGTACATATTCTCTTTATGCACACAAGTACTACTTGAAGTTTATGGAGGTTGTGACGTTCATATCAGAAGGAGTCCTATTCGGCATAGGTACAAGAGAGTCAGTACTTATATGCTTTATGCATATTTTTATGAGGTGTTTGAGAAGGTGTGTTCACATGAGTTTGAGGATTTCCGGCAACAATCTTGTTAGCATTCTATGCTACTTTATAAGTATGTGATCTTTTCACACACGTATCTGACTTAGGGTCTTCCATAACCTAAGTTTAGATGTAGGTTTGTTGACCATCAGTTTCACACTGATCCTTCCTCATTCAGTCACTCATATTCACTCTTCTATAACCTATTAGGTCACACATCTCATGTATATTCAGATTACTGCCCACACATCTGAATATGTTTGTTACATTGTACATTCACTCATGCATCTATTTCTCATCACATAGAATGGTTGAGAGTTTTGCTCCCACATTGTACATTGAACACCTTACACATGACGTCTATTATTTCTCTATCTTTGTCTCATCATCTATATGATTAAGTTGTGGTATGTTCATGTGTTGTCAATATGGAAGATTGCTGGAATTAATGTTGTACATGACTGGAACTATGGAACCATGGACCTGTGACATGAGCCTAAGGGCCTACCTCACTTCCAACATTTGGTATCAGAGCTTTAGGGATTTGGTATCAGAGCACTAAGGTTTTGGTTTCAGAACTTTAGATCTTTGGCATCAATGCATTAAGGCTCATTCATAATCCCAGGTTCCTAGACTTCCAGATTTACAACATATGATTTGAAAGCATCTTCTAATATTTGACATTTGACATACACACTTAATCTAGATGAGTAGAGATTTGAGAATTAGACACTTCAGTTACATTCATCAGTGTGGAGTATGAAGTTGAAGATCTGTTAGCAGCCGAATATTTTTGGAAGAGTATGCAAATACTTTACAAAAGTATTGTTTGAAGACCCAGACTTGATGAAGAGAAGACTACTTCAAATTCAAGGAAGAACAATGGTTTAGAGAAGATGAAGGAATCAGATCAACATCAAATCACAGGTATCAGTTTCTACTATCAGATTATCATTTGCAGGTCATATCTTAGAAGAGCAGTTATGAAGAGATTTGAAGAAATTCAAGGAATGCTTTTATACGCTTTCATCATTTGAAAGTTAAAGGCTACATCAAAACAGGTATCTAGAGGTTTTTCTAGAGAGTTTTGAGAAGATCTCTTTCATGGAAAGAAAGTTCATCTAAGAAGACAAGCGCAGAGATGAGATGAGTTTTTTCAGCCATTTTTTAATTCATCATTCAGACAAACGATTGGTGAATTTAGTCATTTCAGACATTTGAAACAGCATTTTGATTCAGAGATATGAGGAGATGATAAAACATGATTCTATATTCACTTCCATTTATATACCATGTTTGTTTTATCTCTTACTCTAAGCATTAGAGGAAGAGAAAAGTTCATTTGAAGAAATCAAGAGTGTTTGCTACTTCAAGATGAAGAGAACAAAAGGTATGGAACAGAAGTTTGAAGATGTTGACATCATCAGGTGGAAGAAAGATGCAGAAGAAGAAAGTCCATCATTTCCAAAAGAAAAGTAAGGCTTCCTTTTCTCATATACTTTCCATATACTTTTCCTATTTTATCCTCTACATCCAAAGACAAGTCTACGAGAACATCTTGTTTAAAGAAGAAGCAGTTTCTTGTTTTGCATTACACTTGGTCACGGTTTAGTAGATTTGACAAAGAATTGCATCGAGAGAAACAAAAGCACTCATATGTGTATGAGTTATGTTGAAGCTTTTTAAGCAGGCAGCTTATATGTTCCCTCAAAGAATTCTTGGAGTGTCAATACAGAGCTGCTTGGTATATGACAAGTTGTAGAGAAGTATATTTCTTCTTTATCTAACTCTTGAGGTAAAAGAGTTTTGTAGCAGATGTTGAAGACTTGCGTTGAGGTTTGGAAAAGGTTACCTCATACTCAGTATTTTCAGAAACTTCAAAAAATTCAGATTTGCTGATGTACAAGTTATTTGAAGAATCTACTTTTTATGATTGTCTAATTTTTTGGATACATGCTTGTATTCAAAAAGGTGTTCCATCATATCCTATAACTTGATTGAAAAGTGGAGTTAGCCAAAAGAAAGTCAAGCAGGTACTATCACATTTCACCCGGGTAAAATATGGAAGTTATGAAGTATCAACTTGCAGCTTTTGGAGTTCTCAAGGTGAGAAGTTTGTCCACTTATATTTCAAGTAGGAATTGCAGATTCCTTGAAGGATTTGTTTGAAGAAAAGTTTTACAACTTTTTGAGAAGCATGGACACTTGGAGACATTCAGGAAGTAAATCAAACATTCAGTCATAAAGGTTTGATGACAGTAGATTCTACACAGGAGAGATCATTGATCTTGGATAGATCTTGCATGATCTTGAGTATTTATGATTTAGTTGTCTATCCTTTGTTTGTGAAGATTCTTAAAATTGGAAGAAGTAAGTCAAAGATTCAGGTTCTATCAGATTTGTCTTGCAGAGAGATAGAAGAAGATACTTGTTATGTTACAGAAGGTTATGAATCCTAAAAAGCTTTCAGCAAGGTTTTATTATGTTAGGTTCAGCTAACCTTATTCTAGATTTTGGAAAGCTGAAGAATGACATGGAAAGCTATTGGCATGTGCACAATGCTAATAAAAAGGGTTCAGAGATTTTGTTTCAGATACAGGTATTGATCACTGAACATCAGATTTATGAAGGAAGACGTTCCACATTTCATAAAGTCTGATATATTTGAAGAATACTGGATACTAGTGTTAAGTCATCCAGGGGGGTGATGAAACATGAAGACTTATTTTCAAGCCATATGTAAAAGAATGCAGAGTCATACCTACAGGTATTCCTATTTCAGGTATTCCTATATTTCCTTTGTCAGGTTCTCTTTATGTTCCAGCTTTGAAAGAAGAAGGAAGAAGAAGAATGTTTGGAGAAAGTTCCTGTTAGGATGTTCCTGTTCAGGAGAAGGTTCCAGATTTCTATTGAAGAGAAGCTTGATATTTCAGAGAGGTATATTTCAAAAGTGCACACATATATGTTTATACCAAGTTCTGAAGGAAAGAGGTATGAAGGATTTAAAGGATGAAGACATGATGACATCATAGATTCTTTGACTCATATTTCAATTGATTTCAATTTAGATGATTTGACATAAGTTGAGTACAGTCAGAGATGAACCAGCAGTGTTCGTAATACACTAAGTTGTGAGTTGACAGTTGTGAAGAGAGATGGTGGATGCAATCCAAAGATGAGTAGGTGCCGCTACAACCAGCTTCACACCAGCCAACTGAGACTTCAGAGTTGATTAGTAGACCCTTTGAGCTTCCTAAATCCACCAAAATATCAGCCAAGTACTTTGGAACATGTATCCCAAAAGTTTAAGTCAAGACCGACAAGTTGCGAAATGACTAGCTCCCAAAACTTGCTATTTTTGGACATACACCTGCTGGAAAAAATGAACAGTGCTCTCAACCTGGAAGGAATTAGAAAAATTCCTTTTGGGCATAGCAAATAGACTTAACAAGCTTCCTATTCCAAGTTAAAACACTTCAAATGATGGACTGAGCACTGAGAACAAGTTTCATCAAGTTCTGGAACATTCCCACAATTCTCGGGGCTCTGCAGAGATAGACCAGTAAGCAGTAAAATGCAGATATCTCCAAAAGTATAAATCCACTGACCTTGAAAATTTATAGCTAGAAATTAGACAGTGAGAGCTATCCAACGCACTTTAAAACACTGAAAAAGGTTCAGTAAAACTCGAGATATGACCTTCTGAAGTTACTGCTCTGAGTGAGTATAGCAGAGAACAAAACAGAGAGGTAGATGATAATAAATGTATAGATTCACATATGATTACAACCACATTGGCAATGAATCTTTGCACAATGGGAGTAGAATGATAGAGCTATGGAGTAAGCTCTTCAATCTCTACAAAATGACATCAAGTGGTCACGTACAAGGCTTGCTAATCGCCTCTTCCTTCTTGCTCCTTTTATAGCTATTCTTGGAGGGAGTTTTGAATTCGAATTCGAATGGCTCCACCTAAAAGTGATCCCCAAAGTTAGGAGAGATTCCCTCAGCTCAAAAATTCGTGATTTTGGTAGTTGGAGCCACGAATTTGCTTTTACATCATGGATGAGGTAAGCCATCCTTTTCCTTTTTTCTTTTTCCATTTACAAGAGATAAAATGTACTCTTTTACAAGAGGTGTTCACATGACTACTCATGTGACTTACAAATGAGGATAATATCAAGCATATCAAGCATGTAGGCTTGGGCAAAATGCACCAACAGCTCCCCCTCAAGCCTAACATGCTTGGCCTCCAAATAAGTCTTCAATTGTCCTTGATTTCCTGCAAACCAATCATCAACTTGAATCTACTTAATTTCGTACCATCAAGAGCTTTCGTCAACATGTCTGCACATTGCATATCTGTAGAGACGTAGGATAGTTGAATATCCTTGCTCATTAGCTTCTCCCTTACATAATGGTAGTGGACTTCAATATGCTTGGTTCTAGCATGGTATACCGGATTAGCTGCTAGATGTAGTGAGCTTGTGTTGTCACCAAAAATGTGAGGTGTTGAAGAATGAAGTCCAAGATCTGTGTACAAAGATTTTAACCACATGATTTCTTGAGTTGCATTAGCCAAACCTCTATATTCAGCTTCAGTAGAAGATAATGCCACGGTTGGTTGCTTCTTCGATGACCAAGAAATGATTTTTGAACCTGCAAATGATATATACCTTGATGTGCTTCTTCTATCATCTTTAGATCCGGCCCAATCTGCATCTGAGTAGACCTTTAGCTCAATATCTGAAGTAAATGAATAAAACAAACCTTCATTCATGGTCCCCTTTAGGTACTTGAGGACTCGCTTGGCCGCTTCCATATGTGGTCTTCTCGGCTTATGCATAAACTGACTCAATATGCTAACACTATAGCATATATCCACCCTTGTGAGTGTTGCATAGTTCAAACTTCCAACCAAGCTTTGATAGCTTGTGATGTCTTCAATTGGCTCTCCTTCATAAGCACTAAGCTTATGATTTTGCTCCATAGGTGTACCTGCACACTTTGTATTTTCCATCTTGAACTTGACGAGCATGTCATGGACATACTTCCTTTGTGTGATGTATATACCTGAATCTGTGTAGATCAACTCCAATCCAAGAAAATAAGTGAGTGGTCCGAGGTCACTTATTTTGAACTCCTCCTTCATTTGACTCTTTACCTGTTTGATTCCTTCAAGATCATTGCCTGTGATAATAATATCATCAACATACACACATAAATAGATCACTTCAGATCCATTCCTCTTTATGAACAAAGAGGTATCCGCCTTGCTAGCTTTGAATCCTTGGTCCTGCAAATAAGTAACCAATCTGAAATTCCAAGCTCTTGGAGCTTGCTTCAATCCATACAAAGCTTTCTTTAGTTTGCATACATAGTTAGGATGATGTGCATCCTCATATCCAGGAGGTTGTGCCATATACACTTCCTCAGAAATCCATCCATTCAAGAAGGCATTCTTTACATCAAGTTGATAAAGATTCCAATTTCTAAATGCAGCAAGACTTATGAGAACCCTAATTGTAGGCATTTTTGCAACAGGAGAGAAAGTCTCCTCATAATCAATACCATGGGTTTGAGCAAACCCTTTAGCAACTAACCTTGCTTTGTGTCTATTTATACTTCCATCTGGATTCCTCTTGATTTTGTATATCCATCGAGATCCGATTATCTTCATAGATGGCTTGTTAGGTACAAGCTCCCAAGTGTCATTCTCCTTCAAGGCTTCCATTTCTTCATCCATTGCATCTCTCCAAGCTTTCTTGCTTTGTGCTTCTTCGAATGTGGTAGGTTCTTCATTGGTTGAATCCTTTGCAATGTAGATTGAGTGCTTGGTGACCAAAGAAGTATCATAACCAAACCTCTCTGGTTTCTTCTTCTCCCTCGAAGACCTTCTAAGTGGTTGATGTAAGCTCTCAGGTCCATATGTAGCATCCTGCATCTTTGCTTTACCTTTGTTCTTCCATAGCTTTAGTCTTTCCAAGTCTTCTAGGTCAATCTCCGAATCACTTTCTTCAATCTGCTTTGGCTCCTTTGGTTGAAGTGATGGAAAATCTTCATCCAAGTCATATGGCAGCTTCACTTTCCTGTCATCATCAAACCATGATTTGTTTTCATCAAAAATTACATCTCTACTCACAGAAAATCCTTTATTGGTTGGATTGTACAATCTATATCCTTTTTGGTTTTGATCATAACCAATGAATACACACTTCTCTGCCTTGGGATCCAATTTCCCTCTTACTTGAGAAGGAATGTGAGCATAGGCTAAGCATCCAAAGATTTTACAATGCTCTAGACTAGGTCTTCTTCCATTCCACACTTCATATGGAGTGGTTCCATCTAGTGACTTAGATGGAAGTCTATTTATGAGATATGTGGCTGTCGACACAGCCTCTGCCCATAGGTAGTTCGGCAATCCCTTTTCGTTGAGCATGGACCTTGCAGCTTCGACGATAGCTCTATTCCTCCTTTCTGCTACACCATTGAGTTCAGGTGTATACCTTGTAGTGACTTCCCTTTTAATGCCTCTTTCATGCAAGAAGGCATCAAATTCAGAAGAGAAGTATTCTCCTCCACCATCTGATCTGAGTCTTTTCAAAGTCCTACCTGTTTGATTTTCAACAAGAGCAATATACTTCTTAAAGCAATTAAACACTTCATCCTTGTGCTTCATGAAAAACAGAATGGTCCACCTGCTACAATCATCTATGAAAGACACATAATATCTTGAGCCTGATATAGATGGCTCCTTACTTGGACCCCACACATCCGTGTGCACTAGATCCAAAGGATTTTGATACATATATCCTTTCTTATTGAAAGGTTGTCTATGAGCCTTGCCGAGTTGACAAGCTTCACACTTATAAATCATGTGTTGCCTTGTGATATTAGGCAAACCAAGTACACTTTGGTCCCTGCAAATCTGTTTGAGTGTCCTCTCACCAATGTGAGCAAGCCTTTTGTGCCATATCTCCAACTCTGTTAGAGTTTGAGATCCATAGCTAAACAAAGCTATGTTCTTTGTATCTTCCACTTCAAAAGTGAAAAGCCTTCCTGTCTTTTCTCCTTTGGCAATCCTTCGAAAGCCTTGCCTTGGGTCTTCAACATATGCTCCAAATCGATTGAATCTAACTTGCAATCCTTTTTCAACAATCTGTCCAACACTTATTAAATTTTTGGTAATTGTAGGGACATACAAGACTTTGCTTAAGAGGTTCATATTCCCATCTGATGTCTTCACATTACCTATCTTCTCCACTGAGTGCTTTGTGTCATCTCCTGTCTGCACTTCATGCTTGTTATGAGGATCTTCCAAATCAGAAAGTAAAGCCACATTTCCTGCTACATGGTTCGAGCATCCCGAATCAATGTAAAATATGTGATCATCATCCTTACCCTTCTTTGTTGATAGATTCATAATCAATAATGAATCTTCTTGACTTTGGTCCTCTGCATAGTTATTGTAATCTCTTCTTCCTCTATGGCCACTTTGATAGTTGTTGTTGTTGTTGTAATTGTTGTTGTAGTAGTTGTTGTTGTTGTAGCCTCCATTGTACCTACCTCTATTTGATCCATAGCCACCTCTATTGAATCCTCTTCCTCTTGAGTTCCTTGGATTCCTGAAACATTCTTCAGTAGTATGGTTAGATAAGCCACATATGTTGCAAGGTTGAGATGATTGGAATCTCCCCCTGCCTTGCTTTCCACCTCTGCCTCTTCCTCTAGCTCTTCCTCTACCTGCAAAGTTTGCTTGGAAAGAGCTTCCTTCATCTTCATTCTTCCTATTCTTTGACTTGTCCTTGACCTTAGCTTTATCAGAATATAAGGCAGAAGTTTGATTACCTCTTGAGGACTCACCACCTTTGCTAATCTTTGCTTCATGAGTGAAGAGTTGGCCCATGAGTGTGTTGAGGTCGGGTACATGCATATCCATGTATAAATCCATGGCTGTTGTGAATGACTCCCACTTGTCGTCTGCTTTGATTCCATTCATGATTTGTCTTATGATTTGCTCCTCTTCAATTACCTCTCCAATGCTTCCAAGTTGGTCGGAAATCTCCTTCATCTTTGTGACATAATCAGTCACATTTTGCTTCGGGCTTTTCTTCATTGTTGTGAACTCCATCCACAATTGGTTCTTCCTTGCTCGAGTGTTGGAAGAGAAGAAAGAAGCAAGTGCATTCCAGGTTTCTCTTGATGTCTTGCATCCCTTGACATGAGGTAAAAGAAAATCAGAGATTGAGTTTAGAATATAGGACCTTGCAAGTGCATCCTTCGAACACCAATTCGAAAGTCCTTCCACTTCTTCATGTGATGGTTGCCCTTTGTTCCTCATGGTTGGCATTGCTTCATCTCCGGATATGAATCCATATAGATTCCTTCCTTGAAGGTAAGCCTCCATCCTTAGAGACCATGCCGGGTAGTTGTTTCGATCCAATTTGTCAATTGTTGATGGAAATCCATCTCCCATGTTGCTTGACTATGCTCTGATACCACTGTGAAGAGAGATGGTGGATGCAATCCAAAGATGAGTAGGTGCCGCTACAACCAGCTTCACACCAGCCAACTGAGACTTCAGAGTTGATTAGTAGACCCTTTGAGCTTCCTAAATCCACCAAAATATCAGCCAAGTACTTTGGAACATGTATCCCAAAAGTTTAAGTCAAGACCGACAAGTTGCGAAATGACTAGCTCCCAAAACTTGCTATTTTTGGACATACACCTGCTGGAAAAAATGAACAGTGCTCTCAACCTGGAAGGAATTAGAAAAATTCCTTTTGGGCATAGCAAATAGACTTAACAAGCTTCCTATTCCAAGTTAAAACACTTCAAATGATGGACTGAGCACTGAGAACAAGTTTCATCAAGTTCTGGAACATTCCCACAATTCTCGGGGCTCTGCAGAGATAGACCAGTAAGCAGTAAAATGCAGATATCTCCAAAAGTATAAATCCACTGACCTTGAAAATTTATAGGTAGAAACTAGACAGTGAGCGCTATCCAACGCACTTTAAAACACTGAAAAAGGTTCAGTAAAACTCGAGATATGACCTTCTGAAGTTACTGCTCTGAGTGAGTATAGCAGAGAACAAAACAGAGAGGTAGATGATAATAAATGTATAGATTCACATATGATTACAACCACATTGGCAATGAATCTTTGCACAATGGGAGTAGAATGATAGAGCTATGGAGTAAGCTCTTCAATCTCTACAAAATGACATCAAGTGGTCACGTACAAGGCTTGCTAATCGCCTCTTCCTTCTTGCTCCTTTTATAGCTATTCTTGGAGGGAGTTTTGAATTCGAATTCGAATGGCTCCACCTAAAAGTGATCCCCAAAGTTAGGAGAGATTCCCTCAGCTCAAAAATTCGTGATTTTGGTAGTTGGAGCCACGAATTTGCTTTTACATCATGGATGAGGTAAGCCATCCTTTTCCTTTTTTCTTTTTCCATTTACAAGAGATAAAATGTACTCTTTTACAAGAGGTGTTCACATGACTACTCATGTGACTTACAAATGAGGATAATATCAAGCATATCAAGCATGTAGGCTTGGGCAAAATGCACCAACAACAGTCACAGGTTCCAGGATTCAGTTCCTGATTTTGTTTAGTGTATTTACATGATGCAGCAGAAGTACATTGAGAAACCTTTGTCAGAAGGTAAATGCAAATATATGGATCCCAGTGTATGTTTTCAAGTTTTTGAAGACAGGAGATAGCAGGTTCAGAGACAGTTCATGCTATATTTGTTGTCAAGCAGTGATTGCTTGATGTGTACACTATTGGATATCTAGTTTGCATATTTTCTCAGGTATTATGGTTCATATTCAGCAAGTTCATATTTTTTGAAGGAAAGTCAATTTCAGTTTTGAAGAAGACTTTTTCTGAAGTATCGGAAGTACAAGCTTGAAGCTTGTGGTAATTTGCAGATTATAAAGTTTGCAGATTCAGTTCAGATTGTACCAATATGACATTGCAGGGGGATTGTTGGAAAACAATATCCTATTGGTCCAATATTCTCCACTAAGTAAAGAATGTATAGTTGTGATACTACTCCCTCCTACAGCAAATATCGACGGGCGCTGTGGATAAGGGAAACTCCTTCTATAGAACCCACCCGGGTTCAAATCTCGCGACGGCCATCAGTAGCACGATCTTAGCAAAGCTCTTTGGTGCTTTTAATCTATTAAAAGCTCACGCGAACGCGAAGAATAAAGGCGACGGACGGCATTTCGAATTGGTGCTTTATTCGTAGCTTTTTATTCATAAGCGATCGCTATTCAATCGTGTGCTTTTCATGGACAAAGAATACTATATAAACAAGTGCTTGGCTCACTTGTATTCATCCTTCACCTAGGATCAACACAAGCTTTCTAGAGCTTGGACCTCAGTAGAGGTGGTGTTTCTTCTAGCACATGGGGCAGCCATGGTGCTAACCTGAAGCATGTTGAGGAGCAGCTATGGAGTTCTTCTTAATGATTCTTCTTGGAGAAGATGAAGGGTGTGCTTACACTCTACCTCATGGAGAGGAGGTCATCTCTTGTTCATGGCAAGAAGACTTGATTATTAGCAGCTTGATGGTGAGGATCGCCCATCTACATGATGTATTTGAAGATCATCTTCTACAAGAAGATGTTAGCTTGAAGATTATCTTCTACAAGAAGATGTCTGGCTACTTCAAAGACATTGGATGGGACCATCTACATGATTTTGAAGATTATCTTCTACAGGAAGATATTAGGTTGAAGATTGTCTTCTACAAGAAGATGTCGGGCTACTTTAAAGACATTAGATGGTGATTAACATAAGATTCACATCTTATGTTAAGTATTCAGGTACATATCCTCTTTATGCACACAGGTACTACTTGAAGTTTATGGAGGCTGTGGCGTTCATATCAGAAGGAGTCCTATTCGGCATAGGTACAAGAGAATCAGTACTTATATGCTTTATGCATATTTTTATGAGGTGTTTGAGAAGGTGTGTTCACATGAGTTTGAGGATTTCCGGCAACAATCTTGTTAGCATTCTATGCTACTTTATAAGTATGTGATCTTTTCACACATGTATCTGACTTAGGGTCTTCCATAGCCTAAGTTTAGATGTAGGTTTGTTGACCATCAGTTTCACACTGATCCTTCCTCATTCAGTCACTCATATTCACTCTTCTATAACGTATTAGGTCACACATCTCATGTATATTCAGATTACTGCCCACACATCTGAATATGTTTGTTACATTGTACATTCACTCATGCATCTATTTCTCATCACATAGAATGGTTGAGAATTTTGCTCCCACATTGTACATTGAACAGTGGTATATATGATACTATGAGTAAGCGATGGCTTACGTAACACCTTACACATGACGTCTATTCTTTCTCTATCTTTGTCTCATCATCTATATGATTAAGTTGTGGTATGTTCATGTTTTGTCAATATGGAAGATTGCTGGAATTAATGTTGTACATGACTGGAACTATGGAACCATGGACCTTTGACATGAGCCTAAGGGCCTACCTCACTTCCAACAGTTCTCTATCAGCAGGTTGTTGGATGCTTGATTTACTTATGCATTACTCGGCCAGATATTTAGTTTGCTGTCTCACAGATGAGCAGGTTTATGCATTACCCAGGAGTCACGCATTGGAAAGCGGTTAAGCGCATCTTTCACTACTTGAGTGGTACTCGGCTACTTGGGTTGTTTTATCCCAAGGGGGATCACTATCGCCAGATTTGCATGCTTTTTCTGACTCGGATTGGGTTGGTTGCTATGACACTCGTGTGTCCACCAGTGGTTTTTGCTTCATGCTTGCTAGCTCATGTATATCTTGGTTGAGCAAGAAGCAGCCTACTGTGGCCACTTCCAGTTGTGAGGCTGAGTATAGGGCAGCTTTCACAGCGACTGTTGAGTGTGTGTGGCTCAGAGGCCTTATGGCTGGTTTGGGTGTTGATCAGTCTTCTGCCACCACCATCTTCATTGACAGTCTGAGCGCATTGGTAGTTGTGAGGAACCCTGTGTTCCATGCTCGCACTAAGCACATTGAGGTGCATTATCACTATGTCAGGGAGAGGTTCTCTGCTGGGGAGATCAACTTGGCATATGTGCCCACGCACGAGAACATTGCAGACCTTTTCACGAAGGCCTTGCCTAGGGAGAAGTTTGAAGCTTTTTGCAAAGCTTTGGGCTTACTTCCTTTTGTGGAGTGATTTCCACATAGCTTGGCACTTCCTTATACATGAGTGCGAGCTCCTTGTTCACCACATCACTCCCTGGGGGGATTTGTTGATATATTTAGGTAGTGATGTGTGTGAACACACTAGGACCACCGGGGCACTTTTTCCCTTTTTAAGAGGTTTTTTCTCCCCGGCTTGTACATACGCCAATTTCCCTAATGGACTACTGATCTTTGTACATTCTCTAGTAATACATTCAGTAATGTGTGTTTGAGCTCCAAGCTTCTTCTTCTTCCTTGTGTTGTTTGTGTGCTTCCGCAGACGTCTAACTCCAACAACAGACTTTCTTCTACATCTATGTTCTCACAAATTTTTCTACTACGTGGGGTGACTTGTAAAATGAATAGCCACTCTGGTTCTTTCGAATCTATTATAAAAACAACTTTCTCACAATGTTCCAGAAGTACAAATGTATCTCTTTCATCCATCCATAATTTTGTGGAGTCGACTTGAAGCAAATCGCTTTTATCTCGCCTCACTGTTGCATTTCTTCCTAAAGTGACTACTTTGAACCATTTCACATAGAAAACAAAGTAATCAAACTTCCTAAAGGATAGTTTCAAGATATCTTGAATCACTCCATAGTAATCTCGCTGGCCTTCTTGAGCATTATCCTCTCTTGCACTCACTCTACTTTTTTTCAAAAAGTTCACCATCACTCCACTATTAAAAGTAGACCTATTTTTATCGATTCGTGCAATCTGAAAGTGTCATCCATGAGACCATAGTGCACCGTATTTAGTATACTCCCAATCATATCCCTTTGCAAGTTCTTCTTCTTCTTCAGAGATATCTTCACCCGTTGTCTTTGCTTGTGAAACCGCTATATCTAGCCATCTGCTCTTTGGAAAATGTCGAAGAGGTCGAAGAATTTTTGGAAGAGGTAAAAATTGAGTGGAACGACTCCTTCAAAACTAAGCTCTTTCCTTTGCGTTGTTCTCCTTGGCATGCTCATACTTTTCTAACCACTTCTGCATAAGCTCATAATTAACTATGCAAAACTTCATTGCCTTCTCTCTGAATGACACTAATATCTGGCCATCCATAAATGGATTGCAGATTGAGCATCGCGAGTGACGCACATAGTATAGATATCTTTGCTCTATTGTAAAGTGGTAAACGAGCTAGTCTTCGCATGTTTTTGTATTCTTCATCGACTTTTGATCGTGGAAATTATGTTGTGTCCATGAAACTCTCGACATCTTCTCCACCATCATGATCTTCGTCCATCTCATAAAATGCTTTGAGCATTTATTCCATATGTTCATTTTGTGTAATGATATTAGTACTTGCTTGTACATCTAATTCCTTTTTGTTGTTGTTTGGGTCCATCTGCTCACCTGGGGAACCATGCGAATGGTAGCGTAGGTTTTCAAGTCATCTTTTATCAAAGGATCCATACTCTCTAACATGTGCAATACAAATCGGTCGTTTCTGATAAATTTGATACTTGCACTGAGTGTAATGACATGCCATTCTCTCTTTCAGATCCAATCTAGCCATATGATATAATATGGATATTTTAGAACATTTGGTTTTTTTATTAAACCTAAAAATCATACTCCTAAAGACTTAAAGACCGAAAGACTTAAATACTAAAACCTAAAGACTTAAAGACCTAAAAAAACCTAAAACCCTAATCCTAAAACCCTAATCCAAAGACCTAATCCTAAAAAACTATATATATGTATATGTGTTATATGTATTATATATATGTCTATTTCTTATATAATTAAAATCCTATTTTTATATTTTTAATTATATATAATTAATTTATTTTTTTTAAGTACTACCTCTTTTCATATTTATTTATCTATACAATTATCCTATTTTATATATATATATATATATATTTATATATTCATATTTTTCTCTTAATTTTTTCTATATTTTTTCTTTATATAAATTTAATTGAATTATATGTATATAAAAACCATAAAATCCTAATATTAAATATCTATACTTAAAATATGTATATTTGTGTATGCATGTGTATATACATGTATATATGTATTATATGTGTATGTGTGTATATATTCATTTATATATTCAAAAGTTTTTCTATATTTTTTCTTTACATAAATGTAATTGAATTATATATGTGTAAAAACAATAAAACCCTAATCTTAAAGATCTAGACTTGAAATATGTATATTTGTGTATGCATGTGTATATACAGGTATATATGTATTATATGTGTATGTGTATGTGTGTATATATGTTATGCATGTGTAAAAACCCTAAAACCCTAATCGTAAAGATCTAGACCTAAAACATGTATATGTGTG